>CP092090.1:12302944-12612944 GCA_029203775.1 Neoneuromus ignobilis
CAGACAGTAATTGATGTTATTAGTTAATATTAACTTGAAACATGAAAGTAAATTTTTTTTTGAAAAAAAATTAAACAAGAATATTTATATAACTACTAATATATTTCACGTTTATTGAAATATTTAATAATGATGGATAATGTACCGTTAAAATAACAACAACAAAATAAATAGTCGAAATTAAAAAAGAAACTAAATAAATAGTCGAAACTAGCATATAAATTATATCAATTATTTTTAAGTAGTCAATATTCGGAGTCGTTTAATATTACGAATTAAATAAATTCGACTCTTTTTCTTAACGATAATTAGTTTGGTATTTATGTACTCGATTAAATTTATTATTCATTCTTGAACGTTTTTAATATAACGAAATTAGAAAAGAATTTCAAACTAAATCCTTACCATTTTTAACCTTTGACGTTTATTTTAATTACTATATTATACGGAAGTAAAATATAACTATACTATTAGATTTTTTTTTCCTGTGTTGTGAAATTATATATCTTTGAACCTTTGAAGTTTTATCGTGAAATTATTTCTTTTTATACATTAAATCAGAAAATTTGATTACTGTTATTTGTATTTTGTGTATTGAACTAAATTTTTAATCCATATATATATATATATATATATATATATATATATATATATATATATATATATATGTATGTATGTATGTATGGTTGATTGAAACGAAATATCGACCAGCAATAGAGTTTTAGTACTGCCAGTCGCTAACACTATTTATCAGCCTAAATGGATCGTAATCAACTTAACTCAGCACTGTATCTTCTCTGAATAATCCCTCTATATTGAATTAAAGTGGTAATTTGGCCCCTGATGCAGTCTACCTCAGCGGTGAGGTCTATGCTTCTCAGTACCTACCGATAATCACCTTTTCAACGACAAAGCTTTTGTTTTAACGAGTTTTTTTATGCTCGCAGAATAGTAATTCTGCCCGATTTTAATCTACAAAAGACAATTTTATGTGCGTGCGCGGATTTGTTGAGAGTTCTGTTTTGAGATTTTGCCGTGTAGAAATTCGATTTTGTTTGTAGAGATTTGATTTATGTTAATGTTGAACGTTTTAATAAACGATAGTTTATTTATTTGAATAGAGATTTTCACATTCTAATTATTTATACAATAATTCTAATTTCGTAACTATATATATATATATATGTACTATGTTTATTTATAATTAACTCATGGTCAATATTTTGCAAAATACTAAACTATTCTGATTATATAATAATAAAATTGTCGACTTGACAAAGCCAATCATTTCAAATTTTACATAAAACTTTGATAGTGACATGTTTAATTATAAGAATAAATATGTCAATATTTTTTTAATAAATATTTATTTTCATACAATGATGTATATAGTTGTTTAAATATTTTTTACTTAATTTACTTGAGTAACTATCTGGATAATTATAATTAGTTTTCTAAAGAATAATTTATAATTAAACTTTTGACATATTGAAAAGTTGTTAATGGGACCAGTTTACTTTTTCTTAAAAAAATATTAACTGTACAAAATGTGAAATTTTTAAATAAAAATATTAATCACTATTAATGATTAAAGTCAATACATTTACAATTTAAATCAAGCCAATAACTTTTTAATTGAAAATAATTAAATTTGACCCAAATTTTAAAAATAAAAGTTATACAAATTCACACATTATATATATATAATGTTTGTAATTTAATAATTCTAAAGTTAAAAACATTAAAAAAAAAACAAATATCACCTATTTTTGTAAATATAATATTTATTAGAAAACTATTTAAAATATGTATCAAATAAAGATTTAAAAAAACATGTTATAATAAAATATGATTATATAATTTCTAATATTCTAATTATTTCTAGTTGAATTTAATAATTTTTAACATATATATGTATAAAAAAAAATCATAATATGTATATAAGTGCACTTTATTTTCTATGTTTAAAAGAGAGTTGGTTTAGATCGTTAATTTATAAGATTTATAATATACTTTTTATTTTATTTAAATGTAAAAAATAATGTAAAATTTAAAAAACAAAAAAAGTACTGACATGTTTCAATTAAAAATAAATTTATTCCATTAAACAAGAACATGATCATATAAATTGTTTCATATAATTTTAGTAGTTATGGAACATACGTAGGAGGTGAAAGTGAATAATACAGTGCCGAGTGGGTGTATCTTTATATCTTAAAAAAAAGGTATTCTAGTTTATATACCAAAAGTTATTTTTAAACTGAAGATAAAAATGAATATTGATTGAACAAAGTTATCGAAAATGTATTATACTAAAATATTAATATTGTTGATATTACTTTTATTACATTTTTGTATAATCATATTTAATATTTTATACGTTTATCAATACTAATAAACGTTTATTTTTTAAACGAAATTCTGTAGTTTGACGTATAATTTACTTTTATTAAAAAAGAAAATTAAATATTAAATAAATGAACAAATGTTTATAAATATCCAATATCAATTAGAATAAACTTTTATATTTTTATTTGAAAGTTCAGGGGTTTATTGTAATAAAATATTTAAATTGTGACAAGCGATTGTGTTTATTTGAGCTTTCACATTTTAACTATGCGGAATTTCCATAAAAGGGTACAAAACGTATACTTAACGTAGCTGTAATGGATTTTTCAGTAAATTGTGTATGAAGTTTAAAATGGAGACATGTAACAATTTGTTTTTATGAAAAAGAATGCATATATGTGGATATATATATATATATATATATATATATATATATATATATACATGTGTGTGTGTGTGTGTTTATGTATGTGTGTAAGGTTTGTTTTATTGATACGAGTTAATAATAGAAGATATATTGATGGTAACATGCAATATAAAGAAATACAATTTTAAATTGCATAAAAGTTTACATAGAAATATAATCCGATGGAAAAAGTTGGAAAACAAGTTAAAAAACAATGTCCCTGATGGCTACACTGTGTAAATACATTTTTAAATTAATATAAAACAAAAGCAGGCCAAGCTCTCAATTCTTTTTTTCGCTTTTTTATTACATTTACTCATTCAGCGCAAGAGATAAATTGTACAAAGCACTGCCATCTAATATTTAACAATATAATTAATTGCAAAGCGTCTACATACAGTTGTTTGCCCCTGCTTGAAACAATAGATAGTAGACAAAAGCATTGATGAGGTGGATGGGGACGAGAGGTGGCCGGGCGGGGGGGACGGGATTGCAAATAAAATGAGGTGGGGGCATAACAATATAGTGGGTGGTATAACGGAGTCGATGGTAAGGGGATGTCACGTGATAACGAATGCATGTTAAAAAGTTTACATGTGTATGTCTAAAACAATAATGGTTGAAATATTCATGAAAATGGAAATACGCTCGACTATGGATACAAGTGAGATAAGTGTGGGATACGGGGTATTAGTTTACTTTTAATCTTTTTCCCCACGTTGTTGTATTTATGTTGCTGGTTGATATTATCCAAACCCAATATAAAACTTTAATTAAAAATAAAATATATGGTCGCGTTATAATACAAACAAACCGCTAACTGGCCTATGTAATACCGAGTTACGACAATTTATGACAAAGTGTGTTTTTGTTGACTTTTTCAATGCATTTATAACATTAACTTTTTCTGACTCTGTTACATTTTATATTTGACGTCATTTATTCGTATGTATATATATATATATATATATATATATATATATATACACACGAATACACACACACACACACAAACACTACATATTATTAACTAAAATACTGCAATTTAAAATTCTATTCCACTTACTTAAACTCAATCAATAAATTACCTGCAAGAATTTTTTTTCAGTATATTTAAATATGAAACGTATTATTAAGTACCAGATATTCATTTAAGAAATTCGTAGGGAAAATTATACTTATAATGTACAAAAACATCTAATTTTTTATTTTTTGCAAATTAAAATATCCAATTTGTTAAAAGATACATTCTTTTTACTGCATTATTGATTTACTGTCAAATTACTAAATTGTTTTATTAACATTATAAAAAAGAAACAATTTGTTATCAACTATAATATAGGTAGAAGTAAGAATGAGTTTTGAGAATGATTAGTATTTATGGTAATAAAAGTTAATATATTTAAAAATGTTAAATTGTTAATTTGAAAATTATTGAGATCACTTAAAAATGTAATGTGTTTAGTAAATAGTGAATATTTTTTTAATAACTAGAATATACAGTATTTTTTTCATATTAAACGCATATTTATATTTTTCTATTTATTTAAAATATCATAAATATACTCGTATTTTTAAATCAATAAATGTAGTGTTCATAAAGAAATCTTCAACGTATATAACATCCTAATATAATATTATTTTGTTATTTTATTACTTTTATTTTTTGTTTCAATGATAATTCGGGTATATAAAAATATTCTCATACACTAAATTTTACGAAATTATTTTTTCACATATGTAATATTATAAAATCTAATGAATGTATTTTGAAAACAAGTAAGTAATAAAGAATGAAAAAAGTAATTATTGTGCATTTAATAGAACTTGATGATATTAAAGTACTGATTCTTTTATGAAAAAATTAAGTATGGAAAAATATTCCACTATTACTAAATCCAGTTTTAATAAATGTTGTATTACACATTTTATAGGTAATATTAAATCCATATAAGTGTAATATAAAATTTATTTTTGAAAACTTTTGACAATAAAATGTACGATGAGTTGACCAGTAATTTTCTTATTAAAAACAATTTAATCACACTGTTAATTTATGCTGTGAATAAATACACGTGTCAAAATTAATATTCACAAATAAATATTTAAACAGTTCAAGTTATTACTAGGAAGTTAATTAAAATTTAAATTAACAGAATAGTTAATTAAAATTGAAACGAACAAAAATTAAAGAATAGTAGACAGTGACTGACCATTTTTATTACAATATTTCTAAAATGTACATAAATATATAAATGTGACAAAAAGGATTTGTTTTTTTATATACATTAAACGACAAATTTGTCGTATGATACAAGAGAGGTTCATGTCAAGAAAGACCATATATTCATAAACCGTGAAATGTCAGCAAACACATGAAATAACAAATAGGGCATATTGACAATTTCATTTAAAGGTCGACAAACAGAATGCATGTCTGGTGAACTTATATGATGAATCGATTAAATCAAATATGTATGTAGGTATTGAACATTTATATATATATATATATATATATATATATATATATATATATATATATATATATATATATATATATATATATATATTATAGTAGTAGACCTTGAAAATAATATTTTAATTAAAATTTGAAACATTACAAAATATTTAGAATAGAAATTCAATTACTGGTGAAAATAATATGAGTTATAATTTGCTTAAATTAAAGAAAATTATAAATTAAAATCTCAATTTATTTTAATAACACATTAAATAATTCATTTGAGAAATATTTTTCTTGCAAAATAAATTAATGTTAATGAATTTATACTGATTCAAGAAACATTATATATTTTCATTTTAAAAATTATTCCATCAAAAAATGTAATATTTACATTTGTATACCTATAAATAAAAAGTTAATGTTTTTTTTTCTTAAAAGAAAACAGTCAATAATTAAATTAAATTACAAAATTATAATGTATTATTGTTTGAGAATAAACGTGACTACATTTTAAAAAGTAAAAGAAATATTTTGTTAGACCTGTAACATTTTTTTCCTCACAATAAAATAAAATCAACCTAAAATAAAATTCAGAATCTATATATAGATTAATCAATAAATATGTTATTTGTTAAAGTACAGATTCGTTATTATAAAATACAAGTTTTAATTGTGTTTATATTTTATAAAAACGTTTTTTTTTTTTATATATATATATATATATATATATATATTATTGTATACAAAAATGTTAGTATATTAAAACCCATGAAGTTACTAGTTGCGATAAAATAACATAATATGATAATACTATTTTATTATTTCTGTTATTGTCAATTTTATGAAATGTAATAAGATTTAATAAAGAAATTTTATGTTTTATTACACATGTTAAGAGTTAAGTTGTGATATATATATATATATATATATATATATATATATATATATATATATGTATATATATATGCATCCAAACACACACACATATTTGTTTATATTAGTATACATTGTAAAATTTAATCTCTCAAACCGACAGTTTATTTAAAATACAAAAGAAAAATAAAATTCACAACTAGTAAAACTAAATGCGAGATTGTAAATTTAATTGTGATTAAAATACACATTGTTATTCGTGTTGTTTTATACAGATATTTTATTCTTCTATTTCTATTGTTCTATTTCTACGCTTGTTCTATATTTATTAAATTAATGCACTGTATATGTAAAATACAATTTGAATTTTTGTCAGAATATATTTTTGAAATAATGAATTCTTGTCCTTAATTTAATGATCAATATTTGATAAACAAATATTTATCTCCAATGGATTACCATTTTCAATTAAATATGATATAAATTAAATTAGATGTATAAGTTTTTAATTCATTTATTTTGTACCATTACTAAAATTGAAATTCATTAAGTTTTCCAGACTATCGTTTTTTAATAAAACGTGACGTGCTATAAATTCTAACTTAAACTTACGCTACACTGGTAAGTAATTTGGCGTGCTATTATTATTATTCAACTACGATATTTTTAACGATAAAACGTATAATATGTTTAAAAATGATTATTATTTTTCAAAGTAATATATTCATAAAGAACACAAAAAAGATATTAAAAAAGTAAAATTATCTCTTAGGATTTCTTTTAATATATGAAACCGGTTAAGATACAAATCCGCGAACCGAGAAAAAATAACCATACATATTTTTATTTTCAATAAAATCATAAGTTCCATATTTGTATGTTTTATATTATAAATTACACGAAAGTTACTTTCGAAGCCATAAATCTCTAAGAACGTCATAAGCATTTTGTGCTGTAAACAAAAATTCAATTACGTTTCCGTTGAAAATTTATTGAAAACCAACGCGAAGGGGAATACGACTACACACATACGTGTATATATATATATATATATATATATATATATATATATATATATATATATATATATATACATATATATATAGATGCGAGTTCAGATATAGCGTAGTACACACTCACACACATACACATCATTCATATGAAATAATTGTCAGTCATACAACTTGAATACAATGAACAAGCAAAAAGAAAAATAATGAAACTTTTAAAAATAATGAATGTTTTTTGTGCGCTGAAATTTAAAAATAACGAGAATAATTTTCTTTATTCAGAATTGCTGTATCAACAGTAATATTTTCATTGTTTACTCAATTTTTTATTTTATACAGCATTGGACTAGCCCATTTACTTTCGTTTTATGTAATAACATAAAAAAACAAATTAAAATTACATAAATATCAAACAATTAATGGCTCTAAATTATTATGTATTATATTTCAGGTATTCATATTTTTTCAAAAGTTTTATACACACATACACACACACGTATATACTAATTGGAAATACTTATTTGAATTCAACTGAAAATGTTCTTTATTTTTGTGTAGAAATCGATAAAAGAAAACAAGTAACAAAATGGCGTATAACAAGCAATTCAGATAATTTTGCATTAAATATTTTATATTCTCTGTTATAAGTCAACACAATACTACTTGATGTTTCTATAGTAAAATGAAGACTATTTTTAAAAAATGCAATAAAAAATTACGTATACTTTAGATTAGTTTTTTATATAATATATTTTTTATCAAATTTAGAAAAGTAAATAGTTTTTCTGTTTAACATTTAATAAATATTTTCATTTTTTAAATGTACCATATGAAATTTATTTAAACAACTTCTAAGAAATTTTTCTCTGTCCTTCTTTCTATAAATAGTTTATAAAAAGAAATGTTATATTCGAAGGTTAAATAGTTAGTAGACTGTTATATATTTACTGTATTTTTGTTATAGTTAATTTCAGTGAACAAAATTTTCGATTTGTTTCTATTCATAATTACATACTTTTTTCTTAGATATTATAAATATTATACAGTTGTGTACTATATTTAGAGAAGTAAAATAAAATGTCGAATTATAACCTTCGTCGATACTTATTTATTATATATATTTTTTGTGTGAACATAATCAAAACTCCATTATCTGTCGAACTGTAGGTTCTTTGAAATTCTAGTTAATTGGAATTTTTCGAATTACGTAGTTTGTAGTTAAATCATATAGAAGTAGTAGTGGTGCATGCTTTATATTTCCTTTACGAGATTGCTGCCAATTTCCCCTTCGCTTTATTATATATCGACGTTTTACAGTCCTTCTCGCCACACCACACAGCAACCACCCGTTTTCATTTCATTCCGCCCACTTACAGAAGTCTGAATTTGACAATCATTGAATTGTGGATAAAATTCAATTATTCTCGTGTTTATTTAATATGTTTACAGTAGTCAAATCTATTTGGTTATGTTTTAAGACAACATCAATTAATATACACAAAAGTGTGTTTCAGTTAAAGACGTGTGTACCCGCTTATGGCGTTTGTTATATTTTAATTAAAGACTCGTAATTAATATTTAAATTGTTTCTTTATGATATAAAATGAAAATAACGTTTAATTGAAATCGTGTTATTTCTTTGTTTCTCGTTGGAAATGTTTATGTTTTAATATCATTTAGATTCAGTTTAGATTCGAGGTAGATTTCGTTCTACCTTTATATATTTATATAATTGTTTTATGTTTCAAATATTATTTGCTAATTGTATAACATTTGCTAAATGTAACCATTCAAGAATGTTCTATATTGGGGCGAATTTAATTTTAATTGAAGTTTTCATGGAAATTAAATTAATGTTGAAATTTGTATAAATATTTATAAGTTCGGGAGAAAACATCGGAAAAATATTAATTTATGAATATATATATTAATTCATAATCATCTTGGGATATTTTTTTAAAATAATCGAATATTTTATTAAACAAAATATTTGATTTCTAAAATATTACAAACATTTGTTTTACTATAATTATTAATTTTAATAATGAGGAATTCACATCAAATTAATCATAATACAAAAATGTACTTTATGTTTACATTTATAATAAAATTATGTAAAGTATGTAAATTTGAATACAGTTACAAATATTTAAATAAATAAATGCAAATATGAACATTTAAACTTTAACATATCAGCGAATATAAATATAAATAATTATATCAATTATCAACATTCATAACAAAAAAAAAATAATCTACTTGAATAATTTATTTCGTATTTCGAGTTTTAAATTAAAATTTTAACTTCATAATTACACACAATAACAACACTCGAACTACATACTGTGAAAAGTTATTTATGCCAAAAGCATTTTTTTATTTATTTAATAACATGAACGGTACTGCATCATATATATAAATATAAATATATATAAATATATATATATATATATATATATATATATATATATAAATAACATATTTGTGCTTATAATTCTTAGAAAGACATTTAGTTTTTTATGATTGAAAAAAATATAATTAACCACAGTGGAAAATAAACTCAACTAATTAAAAAAATGAACCTTTTATAAATTTACACAAATGTAATTAAAATTACAAAAAAAAACAACAGACATTTTATAATAAAACACTGGGAAAATTCCAAAATAAATACCTTACAATATTATGTAAATAATTACTAATTTTGTTTCGAAATAGATTTTGTTAAAGTTTTACTAAAATTTATTTTGAAATAAAATTAGTTTTTAGTTTATGGAATGAAATCATAATTATAATATAAAATAAAAAAAAATGTTTTTGTTGTAAATTTAATTAAAGTTATGAAAAATAAATTTTATATTTTTTAAACTAAATCCTACATATATGTAATATTAAACAAAGTGTATTATTAACTGAAACTTATTTCCTAATATAATGTGAAAACTTTGCACAGAGTTTTGAACAGAATGTTAAATGTTTAGTTTCTAACACAATGGCTTCTTACATAACAAAATAATAACTCTCCATTAATATATATATATATATATATTTAATTAAAATGAAAAGAATGTTAAAATAATATTTTATTTAATATTGTTTAATTATCTTCAAATTATACTTTATTTATACATATAAACATTAATATTTAAATTTCAAATAATAAATAATATATATTTCAACATTAATATAAAAAAGGTCGTATTTAATGTGATTGAAAACACAATTTCAATTTTTTATTAAAATATTGATTGCTTTCACATTAATATTGAATGTAAATTTAATTTATAAGAATACACAATGAACAATCATATTGAATACATGTTTAATGAATTTATTGAAAAACATTATATAGCTTTGTAGTATGATTATATACAAAAATAAATTGTAGATTACATCAAATGCAAATATTCATTCGTCCAACAAACGAGATACAATCAATACAAGATTAATACTATTAAAGAGTGTAAGCACGACCATTTCTGTAACGAGTAATAGGGGGTGGTATTTCAGTTGTGTCGGGAGTATTGATGCACTAGTAATGTCGGGCGAATTGAAAATAGGAGGAATCCTATTGAATGCAAACAACATACTTACAACATATATTGGATTATTAAAGTAGGAAGCTCTCCGTATACACAAATCAATAAATCACAACTAAATCTATTTATTTATATGTGGAGTTACGATGAATAAATCGTAAAACTATCTATTTGCTAAATTATTTTGTACTCTAATCGAAATCTAATAATACTTATTTAAATATTTTATATTGATTTATTATTGTTACTAATAATCATATCAAAAATAAAGACTCTTTTATAAAACCATGTTTCACAGACAAACATACAAAAAAGGTACTTAAGAAATGTTCATTTGTACAAAACCATTCTACAAAATAGTACACAGAATTCTTCAATATGCAAAAGTAGAAGGAAGACATATTATATAGACCTTTATCTGTGATTAAGTCCTCGAATCGATGTGCACGAACTTGATTTAAAACTTACATCAACTTTCATTACAATGACGAATGAAGTGAAATTGCTTTAGTTCTAAATTTAAGTGAACTAATCTGACAAACGACGATAATTCAACGTATATTAATTTCCGTACTTTATTGATGTTGATCGCATTGAAATACTTATTTGATTAATTTACAAACTGTGCTATTTACAACATACATGTATTAATTAAAAGTATTGATGAGAAGGTCTAAATAATTTTCATGATTAATATGAAACGTTTTTGATTTAATTAATTATTGTCAAATAAATATGAATTATCAACATTCAGAATTCAAATTTATTCTTCTAAATTATTTACTAAAAATTATAAACGTCTTTATCACTCTCTACAAATTGGAAATTTAACTCGTTTCATATTTTATACATTACTTATTTTATATACATATTTTTATTTAATTTATTTTAAAGATTTTATATAATTGAAATTTTCTAGAGAAAAAAATAGATTACATAAAGAGATTGAAACAATATAATAAATATTTTAATAATATAGTTGAATTATCAATGTTATTTTTTTTGTATAGATTTATAAAAAGTTAAATGAGTATTTTTGAATAAGATTCGAATTATAATAATTTAATATTGAAAAAATTCAAAAAATACATTTATTATTTTATCATAGTTTAAAAAGAGTTCAACGAGTTTTTAAATTAAATAGAAATATTTTTTAAAAACATTTTTTTATTGTCTGGAAACAATTATGATTATAATTTTATTATTTGGAAACAACGGATATCTTTTATTGATTTATTTTAACTTAATGACTAATTAACAATACGTATATGTAATTTAATTCTTGTATAAAAAAAACTTTAAACAAGTTATAAGTAAAAATATCAATAAAAAAATTAAATTTAAAAATTTGATTAGTTTTAATAAAAATATTATTTCAATTGCTTATTATAAAATAATATCTATTTTAATAATAATTTCAGTAAAAAGAACTAATGTATATAATTTTAATTCTAATAAAAATTAATATTACTGAAGTAGTTAATTACATTAATATATACTACTAAGACCTTCATAAAATGACATTCATATAAATTTGTATTAAATTAGTTATAATACTTTCTATTATTAAAATAATTATTTCCAATTCAAAAAAGAATTATTACATTATCAAACAAAGTAATAAATACTTATAAAATCAACATCAAGAAGTATAAGAAATAAAAATTACAGATATTTGATTAAAATGAAAAAAGACAGCAATAAAAGTAATTTTAATTTGAAATTATAAATTTCTATAAAGTATATAAGCAGTAAAATCTTTTCTTATTATTTTTTAAAACACACATGACAAAGTATAACATATCTTTTTACTGTAGATCTTGTACATGTAATACTTCTAGAATAATAAAACACCATCCGACAGTTGAAAACTATATAAAAGTATCGGCCATTGATTCATCGATTTCTTTTTTATTTGTTTTCTTATATTGCCGAGCTTTATGTTGGAAATAACGACTTTTTGACGACAAAACAAACTTCTTAAGGTTAATTGGAAAAGTGCAAACAGTATCACACGAAATAAAAATATCTACCAATTCGCGTCAAGTTTGTTTTTCTAACACATACCAACGTGCATTCATACAAATATATATATATATATATATATATATATATATAAATATATATATATATATATATATATAATATTAGTGATTATATGTGAATAAAAAACTAAATATATAAATATAAAATCTAGAAGAGACATAAAACGTGAATTTAATACAAATGACTATTTTTGATACACAATCAACTAATTTATATATTTATTTTTTTATTTAAATCAAAATCCTTATTAGTTGGAAAACAATGTCAAAGTCGACATTCGTAATTTATAAATAGATATTCATTTAAGTTTACGAACACGAGAATACGATATGTGATATGATTAACATGCAGTATTTATTGAATTTAGATAGATGTAATCCATCTAATCTAGGCTCGAAGTACATTAGTTTAGAGGATTTTGATGTATACTTGTTTATATAGGATTACATTAATAATCGATTTTCGAACGCATATTTAATCGTGTTAACTACCGATGATTGGATTTTAATTAGAAACCATTATTAGTAATTTTAAATTATTTATTATCGTATTAAAATATTAATTAACTCTAATTATATTCAGTTATATTGTTAAACTTTAGACATATTGCAACTTTCAATATAATTAAAAAGAGAACTTTCAAGTGTTTAACAATGATACATGTATAAAGGGCTTTATCGTTTGATTTTCAATGAATAAATATTTTTAATCAATAGTACAATATATATATATGAATACATTTTTATGATTTTGGAGTGATATTTAATTATGAAAGGCATTTTATTCACTATTAATATGTGAAAATAATCTAAAATATGTAAAAAAATATATTTAATAATTTAGTTTTTTTTTTATAAAATCTGACAAATTAATAAAAATTTCAATAATAAATTTGGATTAGAAATATTTTTTTATATACATTTCAACTAGATTAACAAAAAAATCTTGTAATTTGGAAATAAAAAAAATATGTAATAACATGACGAAAATTATTTTTTATTTACATTTGAACTAAATTTGAAGAAAAAGTTCATAATTAAAAAAATAATTTAATAGTTTTCTGTATACAAAATTCAGAAACTAAATAAAAAAATAAATAATAAATCGGGGTTATAAATAGATTTTTATTTATATGAAATATATAATAAAAATGTTATATTAAATAAAATTTCTTCTTTAGAAAAATAACATAAAATGAAAAACGAAATATGTTGTAAAAACAATTTCTAACAAAAAAATATAGACTGAATCTAAATAGTTTTTTAATCACACAACAGTCATCAATAAAAAGCAACATCAATAAAATAAATAAATAGATATAAAACTTGAAAACCTTTTATAACAACGAATATTAATTTATAGTAAATATATATATTTTTTGATATCTTATTAATATAAATTGTAATATTAGTATATTGAGATTTTAAAAATTACAATTGCATCTAGTAAAGTATCTGTTAAAATCTTATTTGTATGTTGGACTTAAAAATGACTTATTATATATATAATTATTTTTTTTTGAAACGATTAATTATTGATAAAAGTGAGTATGTAAATAAATACACATATTAGATCAAAAGTGAAAACACTCGATAGATAAAAAAAGCTGATTGCGAAATAAATAAGAAACTGATTTGCTCCACTTTCAATAAATAATATTCATGATCGTTATAAACTTAATGAAGATTTTTTCAGTTTCGCGAGTTGACTTGAACTTACATCGTTGATTGTGCACAGCTGGTCACGATTCAGTCATGTATGAGCAAATAGGCACAATTCAACTGCGCTATGCTGCAATCACCCTGTCGTGTTTTCCTCTGCACCCGCGCAGACATACACCGGGCGCCCATCGGTCAGTAGAAACCCTCCCACCAATTACGTTAATTTTCAAAACCGTTCTAAGGCTATTATTTAAATTCCATTCTCCATTGTAATCAGACAAGTGGTGATTACAACGACGAATCATAATAATCTTTACTGGTTGGATTGAAAAAAGGATGAATGTAATTGTACAAGAATTGTATCAGTAATGGAAGACCATTATAATATATATATATATATATATATATATATATATATATAATTTATATATACTTTTTAAATTTATTTATCCGATAACTATACTCTAATAAAACGTATGTTTCGTATAATTAAATGAATACTTATTGATTTTATTAAGTAGACTTGAAATTCAAGAGATAATTATATTATACGTTGATTACTGTATTTAATATAAAGCCAGGTATAGATTACTAAAATTTATTAGGTTCTCCTCATATCAAATAGATATCTATTAAATCTAGTCATGAGAATTAATGGCATATCGATAAATAATAATTATAATTAATAGAATATAAATTTAATTTTTAATATGCAATTAAATATTATCAACAAAAAATATTTTTTGTATTAGTTTTCAATTTAAAAAAAAAATAGTTATTTTTATAAAATTAATTTAAATACACAAAATATATTCAATTTACTTAATAGAAATTAACTTATAACAAATGGTTCCACTAATAAATATTTAATTCAAAAATATAATTTTCATATCAACAATAAATATATTCCATTTTCAATCTGTTTCTAATTTTCTCAATTAATCTACCTATATACACACATTATATATAAATATATATATATATATATATATATATATATATAAATATATAAAAAAATATTTTATCAAGCAATAAATTAAATTAAAATTAAAAAATATTCAATTACTACGGATAACAAGATTCGTTAAAAAATTGATTTTTTAATAACAGAGATAATCTTTAATAATAAATGTCATAAATTAAATAATAAAGTAATTAATTGAGTACAAAATTAAATTATTAAAAAGATAAATGAATAGTATTAATCTTTTTTCACAAAATACATTTTAATCTCTAAAAACATTTGAGATTTTTAATATTACACTAAATTGTCTACTATAAAATGATTAATAGAATGTTCCTTAAATAGCAGAGAAAGTTTTATGAATTGTAATTAAATATTTTTATAAAAAATATATTTCTTAATTGATCTTATACGTTTTAAATCTTATTAAGTTATAAAATATTTGCAATGACATTAATTATCGTTTGAAAGTAATAAATATTTTATGAGACTAGCGACTAAACTATATAAACTGAAAATAAGAATGGATTTTAATACAAATGACTATAATAACAATAAAAAAAAAACATTTTTCACTTACAATTTTTGTCTAATAAAAATAAAGAAAATAATAAATATCTACAGTTTTATTGAATTAAAAAAAAATTATAAAAACCAAACAGACTTATTAAATAAACACATAAATTACTGTTTATTTTTATAGTAATTATATAAAAAAATATTATTAATCTAACATAAAAAGTAAATAGAAAGTTGAAAAATATAAAAAATAGTGAAAGTCAATTTTAGTGTAACTGACTGTAAACAGACTGGAATGAACTATTAAAATGTTGAAAATGAGGGTGATAAAAACTTAATATTACAGGTTCTATCTTACTAATTGAATATTTAAATTCTGTGTCCTATGACCTTTAAGTAGGTGACTTTTATTTGAAAAAACCATTAATTTTATACGTACCTTTAAAAAGGTCAAACACTTCAATATTCGTGATACGATTAATAACATTCTTTTTTTAAAATTGTTTGATTATGTGGAAATTGTATTAAAATTTATAGTTAATATAATAATATATTAGTATAAAAATTAAGACTAAAATAGAAATGTGTGTAAAAACGTAGATTTATTATTGAAATTAAATTCAATTTAAATTCTAGGTACTATGTAATGGGCAATAAAATAAAAACATGAAAAAGTCCGGACTTTTAATATGTTTTTATTATATTAAATATTTTCAAGCCTCTGTACGAGACAAATAAATTTTAAAGTGTTATACTTACAATAAACAAATGCTAAAAATATAACGTTCTTTATTGATTAATTCTACGATTTAAATAATAATGAATAAAAATGTTGAGATTATAATATAGTCACATAAAATTTACTTCTAGAACAAAATGAATAAAATCTAATTTTAACAATTTTATATAAAAAGAAATATCGTTATAAATAAATATAAATTTTGTATAATTCTATTATGAATCATGTAATAATCAAGTCAATTCAATCACAGTATTTTTATTAGCGATTATTTTTTCCATTTTATCAACCATAATTACATGTAATTCAAACTCTCTATTACAAGTTCGAGATAAGAGATCACGGCGCAAAACAAGGTATACACTCTTTTGAAATTGTTTAAAATATTTCTACAGAGATTGGATGATAAATGAGAAGTGTAAAAATAATATAGTTGCACAACCTTTTCAGGGTCATTTTTAAATGTTACATATAATTAGAATTGAGGTCACGATTTTTTAATTGTGCACTTTTATTTAAGAATTTCGCAATCGTAGAATGAAATTCTTAACAGTTCATGTTTGAAAATGAATTAATTTTTAATAGAAGATATTTTCAACGATGGTCTTTTTCATACATCTAGTTAAACAATGTTGAAAAGAATTTTAATTAAGAATACAGTACATTCTAATGACAGTGAATATTCAAGTTTTTGTTCGTAAAGAATATTTTATAAAAAAATACTTCATTGTTCTAGAAAAATAACAAAAAAACTCGTTATGAATATTACTATGAAATATTAAAGTCGAATCGTTGATTTTTTTTGTCAAAAGTTAAAGAAAATATTTAATGCATTGAAAAATAAAGTTTTATAATTTTTGAACATATTTTATTATCTAAATAAAAAATGAGTACTAAATACATTATTCTCAGACAAAAATTCAATATTTTTTTTATATTACATCAAAAATTCTAACATTACTAAAATATTAAATATCGAAATATTAAAAAAGAACACTAAACATTATTTTTGAAATAATATATATAAAATATACGATAGTAAATTTATTATATTGCAAAAATTTAATTACCTACATAAAAAATCAATAATACGTTTGATTATATTATTATAATATTTACTACTTTGAAATAAAAAAAAAATGTTTAATGAATAAAAATCAATAACATTTATTTATTTTTACACGATTTAAAATTTAAAAAAAAGTTCTTGTAAAATTAATACTTATTTTATTAAAAAATATATTACAAATAATTGATCAAATAAAAAAAGAAAGGAAAGTTAAAATTTCTCATAGAAAATTATAATATTAATTTTTATTTGTTAATTTAAAATACAGAAATCATATTAATATATTATATATATATATATATGTATATAGTAAAAAAATGAAAATTAAGAAAAAAAAATCATTTGCAAATTTATATTTAATTTTAAATAAAACCCAATAATGAACAATTATTATTCGAAAGAAATTATACATTAATTTTATAAAATGAAATTTTCAATTATATATATATATATATATATATATATATATATATATATATATATATATAAACGTTATATAAATGGATATTAAACCAATTATTTTTTCAATTAAAGTGTAATTAAAAAACTTTGAATGCAGAGTTTTAAAAACTAATTAATTTTTAATACAATTAACTTTGAAGTTATTAAAATGCTTATAGTAACACAAAAAGCCCATTTTGTTCGAGCAGGGATCACATTAAATAAAAAAAAAATACAGAAAAAACTATATTTTTCAACATTCTGACAAGCAATTACGATTTTCGTCAATTAAGGGCAACAACGTAATTGTGTAAGTTATTTATGTCGCAACCAATTTCCTGACCTATTTACCAAAGCTCTGAAACTTCCACAATCAACATCAATCAGAACAAAACATAAACGAATTGTTACTATTCTCAATTAATCAATGTTCCCGCATTGTAACATTTGATCAAATGGAGCGAAATTAACAAACAGCTGCAGTCACATCGAGAGAGACGGCAATTAAGTACATTAACGATTTTTTATTTAAAATTTCCAATTCATTGGAAACATTCACTGTTATACTTACATCTATAGTTTTTTTTAGCAATATATCTTTGTTAATCGAACTCATGAAGCACCACAACGCTAATATACACATATATTTTTTTAATAACAGCGAAGCGCTCGTGCAAAAAATACGTCGAAGTGGAGTAATAAAAAGTCTTTTCAATATATAATTCCTCCGATGATAAATATTTTTTAAAAATATATGCTACATTAACTTAAAAACAATAATCGTCAAAGCCCTATTTAGTATTCATTTTTATTCAAATTACTGTATTTTTTACATAAAAGGTCGAAAGGTTCAATGGGGTATCACTAAATTACCGATATGGCTCGAAAAAAATCCAAATAAAATACTCGAAGACTTCAACGTCTCATAGTTAATTTATTGATAATAAAAATAAATTCATGAACGTTATTAAATGATATTTTTTCAACAGCTGCATCATTGTTAAGGATATTGATTAATTGTCTTGAATGTTAGTCTACAAGCCGTCGTCGAGAGGAGAAAAAAAGATATAAAAATGACAGACATTAATCGTATTTTATAATGAATTTTGATGTATTCGGTTGCATGTTTTCTATTCGAAAAGTTCGAATTCAGTTCACGGCCGTGTATTCGTGCCGAACTTTTTGTTTGTTTTTAATTTAATAAAGCAAATACTGAAATGTTTGCCAATATTCTAGGAAAACTAGTTTCTTTGTTATCCTTTAGCGAGTTGCACAGTATTTAATCAATAAATACATCATTCAAAACGAATTTCTCATCACTTAATGTATATTATATATAAACTTATTGTAACGATCCCAAATTTGTGTTCCATTTAATTCAATTTCAAAGCAATATTAATAATGCTTTTAATTCAAATACTAATTGGAACATTATACAATCTATTAAATTACATTAAAGATGAAATAATCGAATAGTTTTTAAAATATAAAATAACATTCGCCACTGAATTTAAAAAAATGAAACTTTTAAAGAGTTAATCACTAAATACTGACTCATAGATAATTACTAAATATTTACAATTATATATATATTTATATATGTGTGTATGTCTGTACGTATATAAATAAATCAGTATACATTTTTTAACTACTAAACAAATACTATTTTTTTGATTAAGAAAAAATCATTTTGAAATAATTATTACTTTGGACTGTATAGTGATGTAAAAAAATCATACTAAAAAATATCATCAAATAAATTATATTTTAAGTATTTTTTTAAAAAAATTAATTAAATTTTACAATATTTTTCAATATTAAATCATTAGAATTATTCAGATAAAAATAATACCAAATGTTAAGGACTGCATTATTCATTATTAAAATTTCACAAAACTCAGTAAATTTAATTTCTATTCTAATTAGCAGTAAATCAATTGATATTAAATATAAGTGATTAATTATAAATAATAAGAATTTAATTAAAATTATAAAATTAATGTTGAATAAAACTAAGGTAATAAATATACAAATATAGTCTAAAAATAATAATGATAGTTGGACATTTTAGAAATTCAGGTTTATTAGATTTGTGTTGGTAACAATCAGAAATAGAATTTATGTATTATGTATGTGTGTAAGTGTGCGTGTATATATATATATATATATATATATATATATATATATATATATATATATATATGCGTATTAATATCCAGAAGGACAAAAAGAGGGAGAGGCAATCAAATGGAAATGTAATTAGCTCGAAAATGTAATAAAAGGCTTGCATTAACAGTTATATACTCATATCTTACAAAATTTATATTAACAGTTAGGATGTTTCCACGAAATTTCAATTGAACAAATTTTAGCGAAGTAAATATATTCCTGTTTATATCTACTTCACTTTATATATATATATATATATATATATATATATATATATATATATATATATATTCATTCACATATACAGAAATTCATATATAATTTATTATAATTAAACATGTATGAATAAATCAAACATTGTTTTATTATTATCATATGTAAATTATTATTGAAAATATAAATGATGTGCCTTTATATATATATATATATATATATATATATATATATATATATATATATATATATATAAAATGTTCATAAGTATAGATAATATACAAAAGCAATGATTAGTACCATTACCACCAGTATCATTACATTGTAGAAGCAATAAAATAAATAACAATAAATTACTTCTATGACAAGTTGACAACTTCAATTAAAATAAATCTAATTGATATATGACCTAATGATGTAACCAATAAACGACGTTATGCCCGAATAAACGTCTTATTGAAATTTAGGGCACTACTTCCTGTGGAAATTGCAATGAAAATTTAAATCATGTTTTTGATCTTACAGGTAGTAAAAGTGCATTTCTAAAGTAGATTGATTTTATTCTCTCTCTCTCTTTCTATATATAATATATATATAAACACGTGTAGAGAGAGATGGTTGTATGAAAATAAATTTCGAAATGTTGAAATTTTTATGCATCACCATTTCTAAAAGCTTGTTATAAGTTGAATACCATATTTAATATTATCTATTATGCAAGTATAAAATGCATAAAATGAGTTCAATTCATTTTATGATACATTATGAACTGGTATATTAAATTTATATATAAATGTACTAGTATGCATATAAACTTGTTTCATGTTTTTCATAAAATAGAATATAATTTATTTATAAACATAAAATGGCTATTAATTAAAATAATGAATACTTCGTTTAACTGAATATTTCAATCTTGAAATATTTCAATGTTCGTGTAACGTTATTTAATTCAATGTGATGTTTTAAAATATTCAGACGAAACAAAGAAGTCAAACTATTTTTGATAAACAATTCAATAATTAAATTTGTGACGCATGTCAAATTTAAATTTTTATAATACATAATTTATATGACATTATAAATATTAATTTAAATATCTGTTCAGTTTGATAAATATTTATATAAATATATATTCACTATTAGTTTCAAACGGAAGAAAATTAAAAATGTATTATATATATTTAATAACAAAAAAATAATAATTGAGATTTATAATTAATCATATATAACATTTAAAATTAATATAAATTTAGTTCCAACTTTTATTTAATAGCTTTCATGTTGATAATAAAATATTTTATATGAAAAAATATTTTCGATATTATATATATATATATTTATTAATTATTTTATTTAGAAAAGTAATATAAAAATTCTCGGAAAATGTAATTTAAAAAACTGAATTTGTTACAGGAGTTATATCAGGTTTTATAAAAGTCTTTGTTAATAAATATATTTCAATTAAAATATGATGTAGACAAAGGTGTGTTCTTGACATTAGTGATTTTATTATTTGGTTAAATTTAAAAAAAAATGAGATAAAGGTCAAGAATAATAATTTAAAATAACAATATAAAAAGAAAATAAAAAATAATCGATAAAATTTAATAAAATGTTAATTGAAATTTATAATTTAACGAGAGAACAAAGAATAAATGAATAGATATAATATTTATGATTTTTTTACTTGATTCCTTTTTAAATCGATACTCATGAAATATATGAGACTATTACATTTTTTAATAAACGTTCATGATGCAAAACCAGACTGGAATTTAAATACACTACTTAGTAGAATTATGCAGTAACCATTTTCTAGCTATAAATGTTTTTATATATGACATTTACGACGACATTTAAATAATATGAATCATTATTAATATCATGAATTATCACCGTTAATTGAACAGCAATTAATCAAACTACATTGGCATGAGCAGGAAAAAATTAAAGAAATGAGTCAAAGTACTTTTATACTTTTATATATATATATATATATATATATATATATATATATTAGTAAAAAGTTAAAATATTTAAATTTTTTAAAATAATTGAATACAAAAAAAATATTTTTAAAAAAAGTAAAAATTTAAATTACAATTATATAAATACTTTATATAAATATTTTATATAAATACTCGAACTAATTTCAAAGATTTTTTTACATATTTGATAACAATAAATATATAAACAGAATAATTAGTTTCTCTTCAAAAGCGAACAATGACAAAAAGTAATATTATATTTTCACATATGAAAGAATATATTTATTGAAATTTTAAAATTATACAAAAACCAGTCGAACGATTTATCAAAGAAAATTAATATCAATTTATTTGTTACATTAAAGTAATTTCAATTATATGACATTGTATGATGTAAACAATAAATAACGTTTAATATAATTATAAGATTTTTTCCATATAGGAAATTAACAAAAAACATCAATTTAAACATAGTAAAAAGGATACAAAAAAGTTAAATATTTTATATTATTTACATACAATAATTATAATCTAAAAACAATTTAGATTTAAAAAATTACAATATATCATTTGAAAGTTGTTTTTTTTTATTATGGATTAAAATAAAACTATTAACTTATATTCTGACAATAATATATATATATATATATATATTTGTTTGGGACATTTAGTTTCACTCTCACGTAAATAATTATAAACGATGAGCGTAAAGTTCATTTTAAATGAGTGACGGTTTATTTTTACATCTAATTAAATTGTCAAACTTCATGAATGTGGCAGGAAGAGTTGACGGACGGTCATGTAACGGTCCATTAATCGCGTCTATCATAATAAAGAATTACTTTAATGAAGAATAAGTGATATATGTATACATATATGAATATATATATATATATATATATATATATATATATATATGATGTAAACATGAAAGTATACTTGTTATATATGAAGCTCTACGTTCGAGAGTTTTTGCACATTACTACTTTCCATAACAGTTCACTAAAGTTTCAAATATATCGATTAACTTTTAAACGTATATCACAGTTCATTAGTTTTAAATTTTCTTAAAGCAACAACAAAATCGAAAATTCGTAAATTATATAACAAATTGGTTTTCTGTTTAAGTAAAAATGGAATGCATAAAAAAAGTTATTTATAGTTAAAACTTCTTTTTTTTTCAAACAATACAAATAATAACGTATATCAATTTACGAATAGAAACTTGAAAACATTTTACAACGACAAAAATATGATCATAAAGTTGTATTAATGATCAAAACATACAGCTATATACCAATATTACATAATTAATACAATATTCTATACGAGAATAAAATTAATTAAAGCTTTCATAAAACAAATTACGAAAAATGAAAACGTCTTTTTAGAGAAATAATGAATAAACTACGAAAAATGTGAATAAAGTATTAAAAAGAATGCACGGTAATTACTGTGCGGAAATTAATAAAAAGAACACGTGTACTATAAATTAACATCATCTGAAGTTTAAATCTACGATTTTTTTTATAATTAACATAACTTTATAATTATATACTCTTTATTAATGATGTTATACGTCATTTTTTTGAGCCAATATGGAAATATGCTTCACTGTGTTAGTATACTTTATAAACATAATAACATTGAAAAATGAACTTGAAGCCAAAATTCATTCGATACAGGAAGTAACACTATGTTGTTTATTAATTATTAAATATTTGTCACTGATAAATGTTTGATTAGTAAAAATATTGATTTTGATTATTTTTTTTCAAAAAGAAATATTACCATATACAAGAATAACAAAAATTAAACACATTTTTTATATTTTTTACAGATTAATATTGAAAATGTATATAATATAATTTTTACATGCAAAAAAGCACTTTTAATATTAAATATTATTTTTTAAAATGAATCTATATTAATTTTAAAACTAACGATTTATAATTTACAGCGATGGAAATCACATGGAAAAATAATCAGTTTTTGATATTAGTTATTTATATTATCATTATGAATATGTTTAAATTGAAAACAAACAATGATTTCTAAAGATTGAGTCATGACTTTTTTAGACAAATGTTGATAGGTTATATACTAATAACTTATTAATTCGTACTTTTTTATAAATAAAAATTTTAAATAGGCAGAAAGCCTTAAATTATGTTTTATACTGAAGATTTTTTACTTTTTTTACGTTTTCTAATTTATATTTCTTGACTGCTTTTAGTGATGATCGTATCAGAAAATTTAAAATAATAAAAAAATCTACTCAAACCCAATTTTAAAACTGATAATTGATTTCATTAAAAAAATATAAAAAAGATATTTATTGATTGTTAATATATAAATGTCGATATGGATCGAGACACTGATTTTTATTTTTTTATTTATAACATAAATAATTAAAAAGAAATGTGATAGAATATTTCAATTTTACTGTTAAAAAATAAATACGTATGCAATATATAATGCCAATTTCAGAAAGAACACAAAAAAAGGAGAATAAGTTTCGAGGATCGTATAAATCTATTCATTGATCTATTCAACGGAGCAAATATTCTCGAAAAATAAATTTCATATTAAACTTTTTAAATAAAAACTTTTTTAAATAACACCATCTGGCATAAAAAGAGAAAAGAAAGATATCGAAAAAATATTCCGCTAAATAAATCAAAAATTCGACATAAATTCAACGCCTACATATTCATACATTTTTTCATTGTGGCTGTAATAACTTCCATGGGCGAAATTGTAATTCTGACATATATTAAATTAAAAGACATTACATCGGAGGTTATTTTTGCGCCGTAAATCTTTTTATATGAGTGTTTTCTCTGCCATAAATCGTCTGTAAAGTTAAGGTGAAGCACTTCGGGGTCAAAGAGGGTCGCGGAGACCGGGGGCGAGGGCTTGCGCACGGAGGTCATGATTCATGTCTGAATTTAATTAGAGCAATAAAATGTTACATACATATATAAGAGAATGTTCTGGTGAAGATCAATAACTGCTAACCGGATGTATATGTTTAATGTAAACAAAAGTACGTACAATATTATTTTCATATTGCTCGCAAATTAAAATATTTAATTAAATCAATATTTTATTAATAAATTTTCAAACACGTAAGCACACATTTAAGAGGGATTTAATTAAAAATTAAACTTCTTACAAAAGATTAAAAAGCTTGATTGATTGAAAAGCTTATAAGCGTTTCATTATTCAAACAATGGCAGCGGAATATAAAATTTATTGATATATAAATTTTATTCACAATTTAATATTTCTTTCAGGCATGTACAGCTTTTTTCATAATTCCTTTAATGGGACTGTTTCATACATATTAAAAACAAGTCTATAGTAATACAAAAAAAGAATTTAACTCGTTTAGATGTTTACAAAATTAAAAAAATTAGTCGCGATTTATTTAATTAAAAAAAAGTATTTAAAGAAATTAATCGTTGAGAAATTATACTTTATCGCGCAATTTGGAAATAAAAAAGTAAATAAATTTGCTAATTAACAAATTAAATGCTGATTCTTTTGTTACATACTCCTGAAATGTATATTATTTACGAACATTTGCTTCTGTAATATTTATTTTTTAAAAAGAAAACAACATCATACGAAAATGTAATTTTTCATTATATATATATATATATATATATATATATATATATATATATATATATATGTATGTATATACACACCAGATGTGAAAATGAAATAGTGAAAATATATGATTACTAAATTAGTCAATCAATAACTGATCGTTTAAAACGATTACAGTCGATGTGTAAATTGATGTGTGTATATTTTTATAAAAAAAAAATATACGTAGAAACAACAAAGTGGATGTTGTTTTGATGTATAATGTAGTACGTTGCAATGTTCCGTAAAAATAAACATAAAAAGCACCATCTACCTTATTATACACCTGTTCATTAGATGTATTACACAAATAACACAAACACACCAAATATTTTGTCGGATAAATTAGTATTTTTATTTCCACCGAACACATTTTAAAAATAGTTGATATTTTTATTAGACGCTTTATGAATTTTACACTGTTTCATTTTGAAAAATATTAAAAATGGAATTTATTTTTAAATGAAAAATATTATTACGTACTAGTATAGAAACAATAATTATTAAGTGTGTAACAATTATGAGTTTAACATTATATTATTTATTTGAAAAGTATTTGTAAATTATGAAATTGATTTTTTTATTTAAAAACATTAAATTAGTAAAATAATTAACAGACTCAATTAATTTTTTTTTTAGAAAATTAAATATTTGAATATGTACACACACACACACACACGTGTATAAATATTAAATAAAATATATATAAAAATCGAAACTGAAGTTTAGTAACAAGATATATTTGTTATTCGGATATGAATTTCGGATATGATATCTATTTCTTATCATGTCGATAATATTCAATTAATATATTATAAAATAAAAACTTTAATTAAAGAGAAACCTATTAACAAATTTGAATTAAGTTGATGGAATCGTGCGTGATATTAAAATTTTATTTTGCTGAAAAAGATATTAAAACGATTTTAATGTTTTTAATAATTATATTTATTCAATATCGACTGAATAAATATAAAAGGAATTAATAAATAAAATGTTGTTTACAAAAACTAATTTGAAACGAAGTAAAAACATGTTTACTTTATAAATATTCTATCAATTTCTTATATTAAAATATTAAATTTAATTGAAGATATTTGATAACTGAGATCCATTAAAAAAAATAAAAAGGAGATTAACATTATAATCACAAAAGTTTTTTGCAATAAATTTAAATTCAAGTAACAAAATGAGTTCTGAAATAAATGTACAGAGAACATCTCAATTTGAAAAGAACGAATTTATTTCAGATTTAAACTCGGAAAATGTTATTAAAAACTTTCGCAATGTGAGCGATTTATGGTTCATTTTAAATACATTAAGATAAGAAAGATTTCTTTACAGAAATAAATTAAAATTCCAAGAAAAGAAATAATGAAAGATATGACAACAAAATGCTTCTTTTATTTTCTTTGATAAGAAAAATAAATTCTGAAAACATATTATGTAAGACAAAAAAAAGAGAAAAACGGAAATAATATTTTTTTCTTGACGTGTCATTCATCGGCGTGGAGATGACTCAGAGCACAATATATTTATCTTATAAACGAAGACTGACAGAAAATATATTTCCAGAACATAAATAAAATATAGGTATGCTCATTCGTCAAAGATTGGAAACAGAACGACGCAGACGAGCTCGCGCTGTTGAATTATTCATGTAATGATGACGTCGAATAGATAGAAATTTTGTCATAAAATACGTGACTGGCGCTAAAACCTTTGCAAAAATATCACTGTTACACAATATTAGGAACAATTTACTTGTTTATATATGAAATAAAGGAATAAGAATCAATTTTAAACATTTACACTGACAGGTGAATATGTTATAGAAAATTTATAAGTGTTTTATATAGTTACAGAGTTGTTTAGATATACATAAACACACACACACACAAATATAAATATATATATACAATATCATAAAAAAATTACAACTATAAAAAATTGATATGTGAAAAGATTTATTCGATATTATTGACATTTATCTAGTACGATATTAAATATTCATCGTGTGGTAATTTGTAATTTCGACATTACACACTTATTTATGAATAAATATTTTTTTAATGATTATATTAAACTAGTTTTTAATGTCGACAAACATGTAAAAAGTATATACGTACATATGTATGTGTGCATGTATATATATATATATATATATATATATATATATATATATATATATATATATATGCCTATACGAATGTATTAAATCAAAGAGGATTGAGAGATTTCAGTTTCTAAAGTATACTTTAATTAAAATTTCTAACCAACATTTTAATGAAATAATTTAATTATAAGAAAAAAATTATACAAACAAATATATTTTGAAATGAATTTTTATTTTTAAACACTTTTAAAATAAATTTAATCGAAAGCAATCGATCATCATTTATTAATAATTTTAATTATATGGATTTTATAAAATAATTTCAATTTTAAAAAATTATAACTTAATCAATGAACAATTTTTATTTAGTTTAATATCAATATTAATCCAACATTTTAAAAGAGATTGGAAATAATCTTTCAATTATAAAACTCGATAATTGAAATTATCATAATTATTATAATTCAGTTTTATACTTTGTGAAATTGAAAAATCTCCCCTTATATTTATATATATATATATATATATATATATATATATATATATATATATATATATAATGTCACAATAAATTAGTGAAGTATAAAATTATACTTCAATTATAAGTTTATCACAAAGGATATAAATTACAATTTTATACCAGTTTATTTTCCAAAGTTTCTTTCTCTTTTATATATGTATATAATTCTTGTTTGACTTACAAACTTTCGAATCTCGTAGTAAAATCTATTTTCCTAAATTAAATATTTTTAGGTCAACAGAATACCAATTAACTAAACGTTTCTCGGTAAAAATGTCTCATAAATACAATTATATTAAGTAAATAAATAATTTAACTCAATTATAAAAAAAACATTCATATTATGATTATTGAAGAAGTAAAATTAGATACAGAATTTTACAATATCGAAAAATTTTAATTAAAAATAATTAACTATACATTTATTATGTTGGGATAAGTAATTTTAATTGATAATTTCATACACATATGTACATATGTTAAGTGGAGACATTGATATATCGTACATGAAATTATTTATAAACGAATAAAATTATATTTTTATTTTATTCAAGGATTGTTATATTTATTCGATAAAATCTTCTCAATGATTCTTCTATTTGCTTATAAAAAAATATATAAATTTTTATTTTAATTTATACTTTGTTTTAAATTGTTCTGTAAATAGAATAAAATACGACATCAAAGTTTTAAGTTTCATTGATGTTGATTTGTAATTTCGTGAGATGTCCTAAAATACATTTTATATTACTTTGTTAATGCTGAAAAGATGTATAGAAAGACATTATATACACATATATAAAATAGAAAAACTTAAGTTTCTTTGAATACGATTGAGAAAGTTAATAATAAAAGAACGTAACTTTTTTCAAAGCCAATTTAAAAAAGAAAAAAAAACGTTTATAATATTAGTGTTATAAGATCATATTAGTAACGAAATAGCATGTAAAGACTTTTCGACCAGCTCGACGGCGTGCTACCCTTTCAAGCGTACACTGATTGTATTGATCCCAAAGGAACTTTGTTATAGCTGAGGCAGTGTGGAGGAAGTGTAGACTACACAGAATGCTCTTTCAAGTTTACTTTTCAAAAAAGTTTATTCAATTATTTACTTCGCTAACTAAATTTAATACAGCTCCCTTTTGTTGCTTAATTGGTATATTATAACTTAATATTAAAGAGAATTTCGTTCTGAATTGAATGTAATTAAATATGAACAGAGAAACATTAAAGTAAAAAGTTGGATATGAATTAATATTTCGAGATAAAGTACTTTTCACAAATTACTTTCAAAGAAAAAGCACGAATTCTTTGATTTCATTATATAGAAAAAACAAGCAGTCTTAATATAAATTTTAATTGAAATAAACATAAATGATTGATCCAGTTTTATATAAATTATGATGGAATTATTAAAATGTCGTTAATTGGATTATTTTTTCTTCTCTATATTAATTTAAAAATATATAAAAGCGCGTCGTCACTGTATTAATTAATTTTTCAATGGTGTACGAGAGAAAATACGACGGCGATTATAATAACTGTAATAATCAAAAACAAATAATATATTTTCCCAGAAAATAAACAAATATTTATTTATTTTATACTTCATTTAAATTTTATTATAAGATTTGTCTATATATCAAAAAACGCGATCGATTTGTTTCCATTATAAAATACAAGACAATTCTTAACAAAAAATATTTATTCTAAAAAAGATATCATATGCGATGAATGAAATATATCAAATCTTAAGTACTTTTTTTAATTTGCATATATTAGGATATAAGTATTATATTATTCAATTAATCCACAATGTTATTTAAATAATATGTTCATTCAGTTAATTGCTATTGAATTAATAATAAGTATATTACAATATTATCAACTTTGGTAAATCTTAATTCAATAATAAATATTCGAAATAAATGATATGTATGTATGTATGTATGTTATATTTATATATATAAATTTATTGGCGAAATATTTTATATATTTATATAATCAATTATACAAAACGAATTTATATTGAAATTTAAATAGTTTAGAAACATTGTATTTTCAATAAGTGTAATTGAAAATGTTATTTGACAGTGACATATAACAAATTGAATTCAAGTAAAGGTCAAACATTCAATTTCATTTTACCTGTAAACGACGTTGTAGCAAAATCCAACAAATCCGTATTGTCCCAGATCAGTGATTGCTTACCTGTAAAAAAAGATCATGTATTGTTATTCATTTAATAGATTTTTTTATAAGTAAGATGAAATTAATTATATGATAAAAATATTTCCTTTATACTTTTGTAACAGAAAAAAATATTAATATTATTTTTCATTCTTTCAGAGAATCATTCTTTTAAGAAGAAAATAATTTATATATTTTTTTATAAATTTGAAATCTTTATCATTTCTCTTTCTTGGAAATAATACTTTTTATTTCATTAAATTATTTAAAGCTTTTTTTTGTAGTAATGGAAATAAGTAAAAAAGTACATTTATTATTAAAAAAGTGTATGTTCTAAAATTACATACACACACACACACACACACACACACACATATATATATATATATATATATATATATATGTTTATATAAAATGTGTGTACAAAGTAAATGTGTACGTATATATGTATGTGTGTAATAGACGAACAAGAAATGTAAAACATCTACATCATTTCACAAAAGAATGAATAAAAGATGTTATTTCGTCGTATTGATAAAAATTCTTATGTACATAAATAATTCATAACTTTTAAAAAGTAACTTTGATAAAAGTACAATCTTTTGATATAAAACTAAATTGAATATTTTAGATCAAAAGATGACGGTAATTGTTAGGCAGAATAATTTCTGACAAGGAATATAAATAATTTATAACTTCGTTACAAACATCAATCTTTTTACTTATATTATTCTTTATAATAATATTATTCACTTAGGTACTTTAATAATAATTTTCTCTTTTAACTAACATCAATCTACAAAGATAAAAAGAACGAATCTTAAAAAAATATCTATGAAATGAAACTTTGAAAATAATGATAATGGCAAAGTAAATAGCAATATGATATAATAAATTAGTAATTTTCGTACATTATATGTGTTTTTTAATTAAGTTATGATTTTGTAATTAACCAAAAATCATTTAGGAATTAATTACGGTTTTTTGTATAAATAGTATTCGATTATTTTATTATTCAAAGTATTGCGTTTTCAATGTATTTATATAAAATTCAATAGATTGATTGTGTTTTATTCATAATTTACTCGTTTGTGAATAAATTTATTTGAATTGTAAATATGTTGTTAATTACATTAACGATTCGATTGAAGTATTTAAAGAGAATATAAATTTCAACGATGTTTTTAAATATTAATAATAATATTTGATTAAAATAATTTTATACGTTATTATATGTAAATTGAAAATATATTACAACGTATTAATTAAAACATTTTAATATCGTACACTTGTATTGAAACATGAATTCGTAATTATAATCACTAAAAAAATATTTATAAAATGTTGTAAATGTAGATATAATTTCAGGAAAAAAACTCGTTCATCTTGTATTCTTGTTTCATGACGATCGACATATTTTTCAGATCCAACAATGGTTTTTTTCTTAACTGAACAATAATTTTCAAAGTTGTCTATTATGGGACATAGCGCATGATAATGGAACAGGTATCGTATGTAAACGCTTCACAGACAGTTTGTTGGCAACATTTTGTCATCATAAAACACAAACGTGGTCAATTAAAGTCCATAAATGTCAACGCGATTAATTCAACATACTGATGACGAAGTTAAATGTCATTAAAATAATGCATTTAAACAACCAACAAACAGGAAACACCAATAAAAACGCCGCCGCATTCCCGTTCTAACATTACACAACCATACTAACGGTTTTCAGCATATATATATATATATATATGTATATATATATATATATATATATATATATATATATATATAAACACACAATTAGTTTTTAGAAAAAAAATAAATCAATAATATAGTCTATAATTTTCCTAAAAAAATTCTTTATGTATATGTCATTTTCTGTGATAAAAATCAGAAAATAATTTATGAATTAATGTCAAATAAGTTTTATAAAAAAAATGTGTATATATTACATTATTGATATTTTTAATATTGCTTTCAAAAAATACGGGTAGTTAGGGTGTTAAATATGAACAGGGTAGTTGTACTATTTACATTATTCACTTCAGTATTAAATTAACTTCATTTGTTACATGTGGATAAAATAATATTTGATATAATCAAAACTAAGTCATAAATGTTTTGATTTAATTATCTTGAATAAAGTGAATGTATGTATGTATGTATATATATATATATATATATATATATATATATATATATATATATATATATTCAATTTAAAATTACTTCCATAACATAATTACAATAATGAAACCATTGAATAATTACTGTTATTTTTCTGACACATTTTTTTAGCATTTAAAAACATTTTGATGATCTTGAATTAATATGTATACACTATTAAAATATATATTTAAAATTTTTGTCTGTAAATTGGAAAAAACTGACAAAAATTATTTCATATTCAAGTACATTTAAACCGGAAATATTTTGGTTATATATATATATATATATATATATATATATATATATATATATATATTAATATTTAATAAAATAGTAAATATATTTACAGATTTCATTTTTATTAAGAATTGTAATTATACGTATAAAAATATGTGGCTTTCTATTTCATACTCACTTCAAATTAAAATTTCACTTATAAATTCAAATAGAATAGATGATTATCAGTTAAATTTCTTATTGTTATAAATTATATTACTACTACTACTTGAAAACATTAGTGGTAAAAGTGATGTATTATTAGTTGAATATATGAAATTTCATTGTTTGGCGATACTAACAAACCAGGTCATTTCAGAACAATAGTCAAAAAATATAACTGAATATGAAATTACAAACCAATTATTTTTTTTTTAAAAAAAAGGCAGAATATAGAATATCAATTAATTTAGTTTATTAGTACATTCAAATTAATAATTTAAAATGCTTTTAAATTACGTTCAATTTAAATATCAATTTTCAATAAAATTTTTTGTTCGTATATTCATTAAAACGTTAATAAATATTGATATATAATTTTTAAAAAATGAATATATCATACTTTGATCTCCGTTATTTTATACGACGAGTGTAAAAATATATGTTTTATAAAAATATGATTCTTACTTATTTCGAATTTAATGAAAAAAAAAACGACAAAAACAATTTAAAATGATAACCATATTCATCAAAATTTATTTTGAATACAGGTTTTGAATATATTTCAGTATACTTATTCGTTGAATATTTTAAAATAAATTATAATTTATTAAAAATATTAAACGGTATGAAAGTTATGAAATTACGTTGTCATTGATGTATACAATATCGATTTACATATTTTTATTTGCGCGACTGCCTTCGACACGATTTTTAATTAAAAAGTATATAAAAATGTAAATAACATTTAATTGAAAAGTAAACAAAAATTAACTAAAACATTTTAAAATTAAAAAAAATATATAATATGATGAAAAATATGAGAACATGTTGAAACGTATATTAAACAATTTTATATTTATTTTTAAAAGATATTCTCAGAAATTTATGAAATTATAACACAAACACATAAATATATATATATATATATATATATATATATATATATATATATATATATATATATATATATACAAGAAAAATATTTGTTTTACTATTTACTCTGCATTTCAGATTTGAATATACAGACAAGTTGAGAAATGTTTATTTTAAAAAAATACTTGTGGTTATATAGAGCATTATATGCATTTCTATGACTTTTTAATTTATGAATTACTCTATTACAGTACGCATTTTTATTTACTTAATACTTAAGGACAACAAAATAACTAATAACAGGATTTAACAAAAAATATGTAATATATTTAGGATTAAAAATTTGTTGAATATGTTTATATTTTTTAATATACAGCTATCATTGAAATATGTTTTAGAAAAATAGGAAGCAAATATTGTAAACATATTTATTTTTGAATCGAGAAAAATATGAATAACTGCAAACAGTGAATTTCATCAGACGGATGCAATCGTAAAAGATCAAAGCGATTGTATTGTTTTATCGCAGGAAATACAATTAGTCGTTCAACACTTAAAAAAAGTACATATATACTTTTTAGATGCCATCATAAATAATTCGAATTTAATATACCCAAATTTTGTAACAAAAATAACTTTTTTATTGGGTCATAATTTATTCACGGGGCGGCATTATTGAAATATACAGGCGGCGCTCCCTAAAATGTAGATACGGATCCATAAAACTAACAGCATGTCATGAAATAGTACACATAGTCTAGTTACGCATGACAGGTAAAATATGATGAACGTTATAAATTTCACGTTCATGTTGATGTATGTGTAGTGTACAATATTACAGTGCATTATATTAAACGTGTATTTATTTATTCGAAGGAAATTGCTATGGGTTGAATGTCATGTCATGTCGAATAATGCTCGCTGTGATGTTTTATGCACACGTTGCACCAACACTATTACCAATTACTCTTCTTACGAGCAAATATATTGTGGGCTATAAATTCAGACATTAAATTGAGTTTTAAGTTACATTACATTGCGTCAGGTGAGGTAACGTAAACTGCAGACAGTATGCAATTTGCTACTATTGCTTTTTGACTTTAACTGCAACTTTATATTGAATTGTTTACGCTTATTACAATCAATTTAATACATGTTTTAGATGCAATTTGTGGAATTCCATCAATAAACTACGAACTATACGAACAATTTGTCGTCCATTAACACTGAAAACAATTTGATTTATACATTTTTAAACAAGAATACTTTTTATTTATTTAAGTGCTTTAAAAAAGATTTACTATGAAATTTCGATTAAACATTGTAATGACATTCGATTAATTCGTACTTTGACATATGTTTTTTTCAATTTCATTTTTATTTTACTCATACAACATTTTTTTTGTAATAAATACTTTTTAAATACAATAGTTTTTGAAATTAATCTAAAAATAAAAAGAATACAGAAAAACTTCAAAAAATAAATAAGTTATATTATAAAAAAGAACGACTGATAATAAACTAAAAAATATCGATGAAATATGTAAAATATGACTTTTAAAAATGAGTTAAAACTAAGAAAAATTCTAGAAGCGATAGGAATGGAAAAAAGAAAATCGATGAAAAGTTCAAAAACCTACCTTGAGTTACTGCGATGAACAAAGATTTTATAATCACAGAAAAATAGAAATAACTATTCTTTGATTGTGTTACTATTTTTTTTTAACTAGTCATATATATATATAGTTATATATATATATATATATATATATATATATATATATATATATATATATATATATATATATATATAGTTTTTTAAATAAAAATGCTTGAAATTAAGATAATGAATTAATACATAAGTTCAAGTTCGAAAACATATAATACCCATTTTGAACATTCATTTTAGTCACACTCTTTCAAACATACGAAAATTAAAGAAATGTTTGAAGCATTAAAAACTCATTTGGAATTTATTATACGAGAATTCAAATTCAGAATATCCATTTTTAATGTATAAGAATTTATTTCCAATCAAACTGTAATTACAAAAGGGATATATATATATATATATATATATATATATATATATATATATATATATATATATATATATATATATATATATATATATATATACATACAGTGTATGTGTGTGTTATATATAAGTGTGTATAACGTACATAAATATCATTTATTAAAGAATATTGCTCTATAAATATACTTTTTATGTCCAAATAAAACTGAAAAGAATATAAAATAGAAGCATTCAGTTTTTCATACAGTCATATAATTATATTTTTTTTTTTAGTATATATATATATATATATATATATATATATATATATATATATATATATATATATATATGACATTAAGAGAAAAGTTATATTTAACTAACTACAAAATGACTAAAAACTGATAAACAAATATAATTTATTTGTAGCAAAAAAACAGTCAATAACACTATATAACTAATAAAATACAACACACATTACAAAACATCTACTTTGAACATTTTATTTGTATTTTTTAAGTAAATTTATTTAATAAATATAGTTAAATAAATTAACATAATATTAAATATATGTATGTATTTGTTCATATCTAATTTAAAATGATTTTTAAACAATTATGTATTTATACTTTCAAATATGATACTAGCCTTCACAATCCACGAGTGGTCTATTGTTTGACCTCCAATATTCCTCATTACAAACGTATGCTGTTTTTAAACTTGAAATATTATATTTGAAATTTATTCAATACAGACGAAACACGCTAAAAGTATAACACAATTAATGTGTATCTAGTTTATTTATTGATTTCATAAAAAGCTAATATAACGAATAATTATTTTTATACGAAATTAAAACTTGTTCAAATGTATTTTATATTCTCTCTCTTTCTAATATATATATATATATATATATATATATATATATATATATATATAAATAAATAATGTTGATTCATGCGCACTTTCTCTTCATTAATCTGAACTTTTTTGTGCAAAAATATTCTTGGCAATGTATCAACTTACGATCACATATGTTTTTAAAGTTATTATTAGCTCTTGATTGACGTCAGTCGGCAATTATGTTTACGTTATTAGGGCTGAACTCACAATAGAAAACAATTTTATCAATTATTTATGTATTATGTGAAGATTTTTTTAAAGCATATAAAAATAGATAAAAAATAATTATTCCGAATATCATTTCGAAACTAATGCGTTAGATAAAATTATATCATTGAAAAAGGGTCAGGCTATTATTTTTAAACTATCTCATTATATTTGTTCGGTATTATCTAATAATCAATTAAGCACGAATGTTACAATGATATGAAAGAATTATACAAGGAAAAAATACCACAAATCCTGGACAGGTATTGTAAAAAAAAGTAGACTTAATTTACTGGAAAATAATTATCGAATCGAGATTTGAAATATTATTTAATATTTTATTTATCCATTAAAAGTTACTTGATCAGTTTTGATATAGTTGATTATTTTTAAATGACTTAACAATTGCGTTCATAAAAAAAATTAATAAAATCAGTTCATTATTTTTGAAAACAATTATTTAATTTCATAATTAAAATTTAAAAAAAATATATTCACCTGTTGTAAAAAATTTGATAACTTTGACGATTAAATAAAAAAACGATTCATTTTTTGTATTTTTTCCAATCCAAAATAATTTTATAGTAATTATGCTATAAATATATATCATTGAAAATATTATAATAATTAATAAAGATTATCAAAAAAAAAAATTCTTTAAATTATATGTCTGTTTAAAAAAGATATATTTATTATCCTTGAATATTTTATTTCTTCCATTTAAGTTCTTAATTTAAATTAAAACGTTTTAACGAACAAGATATTAAATAAAATACTTAAATAAAATTTTATTTCATATTTCATTTCTGGTTTTCAAATTATCAGATAACATGATATTAAGTACACATGTAATAAGTAATGTCATTACGTTTGTAATAGAGTAGTTCTGTTAGTCTTGTAATACAGCTAATTAATGATATATAATAGTCAACAATAAGCATGTTTGTGAGTTTTTTTATATATGTATACAGGCATGTATGAATAACATATACACAAATATATATATATATATATATATATATATATATATATATATATATACACAAATTTTAATTACTTTCTTTTAACACATGTGTATGTTTATGAACGAACCAAATAAAAAAAATGTTTTAAAAATTCCGGAGTGTAAAAAAACAAGCTACATTACATGTTGAATACATTTGAAAACTTGTTTGAAAACGTTTATTAAAGTTCTACAGGATATCAGTAACCTCGTATCGTAATTTACCTCTTCAGTCACGTTTTGCTATCTACTCTAGCTTAGTTTATAACTTATAGAAGAGTTGGTGTTTAACATGAAATATTCTTGAGTTATGACTTTACAACAGTACCGGTGTGTATTTGTATCGTAATTATGATCTTACAAACGAACGTGGGAAATAGTTGATTTTCAACATAGACATATATTAATGTTGTTTTAATTTTTATTGTTTCGAATTAATGTTAAACAGCAAGTTTGATTTATAGGAAATTTAATAAAGTTATAATAATGTTCTGTATATAACAACTGTACAAGATATTTCATTCTGATTATATATAAGGGAAATCTTTATTTAAATTTCTATATAACATTTTCAAATTTCAATTACAGTAAATCACGAGATGATATAAATTGAAGTTTATAATATACATTTTAATATATTTTTTTAATAAAATACTATTGCTTGAAAATATATATTGAATTCTGATGAAATTAAATTTTCAATTAATTTCTTAAGTGAAATTGATATGGTAAAATAACCATTTAAAATGTGATACTTTCACTAATAAAAATATCATTATGTTTTAAATTAAAAATGTTAATACTAAAAATAGAACGAATATTGTTACAATCAATATTTTACATTTTTTATTATAAAATTTACAATGAATAATATTTGTCATTCAATTCCATTTTGAAAATCGATATTTTTTAAATATATACATAAAACTAATTTATAATTTAAGTAATTAAAAAACTCGATGTCTAAAAAGTATATCGAGATAGTTGTCAATCAAGTTTTAATATAATTATGTCATTTACAGTTCAAAATGGTGATTTTTTTAAAAAAAAACATATTGAGTAAAATAATCGTTATCATCAAACTATATATATATAATATAGATAAATAATTGAACAAAATCAAATATAATGAAATGTGTTTGACATGATCTATAATAAAAACGAGTATAAAAGAATACAATCACAAATATTAAAAAGATAATTATTATTCCAGCAGATATAAATCCTCATTGAAATGCATTGAATTTAAAAATATACCGGATAAAAAAACTTGCTAAACCAGTTGAATATTGCATGAAATACAACAGAATACATTATAGATTATTCTAAATAAATCAGTCATGTGACCTGTTTCGCTCAGACTTATTATGAGCTGAACATAAATTCTGAATTTCTTTAAAATGGAGCACCGCATTTACATTCACGTTCAGAACCTTCTATAAATCACATTTTTTTATAATGAAATGAATATTTTATTCAACTTCTATGAAGAATAGAAAGTGATCGTGGTTCACATATAAATTGATATTCATAAAACGATTGACATAAGTTAAATTTAATAAAACAAAAAAACTGACATTGTCTGCATGAATTATGTACATACATACATACACACAAATATATATATATATATATATATATATATATATATATATATATATATATATTCAATTGAGATTATATGAATTAAAAATAAAAAGGACTTCATATTTGATATTTTTTTTAAAAAAAATATTCATGTGTAAAAAAAATTAATCACATACAAATGTAAGATAAAAACATTAAAATATTATTTTCAAATATATGATGAAATTAATTTTCAAATATCAGTTAATTGTGGAATTCGAATTATTAACAATACAAATATAAATTTGTAAATATAATTAACATTTAAAAAATGTATGTCAACGAGTGAATGTATTTATATAGATAAATATAATCAAACGTAAATTATAAAGAAAAAGCAATTTAAAAAAAAAATTCAGTTTAACAACCCATAAGATATTTGAAAAAAATAATGTTTATAAATAAGCTGTTTAAATATTTTTAAATAAAATTCTCGTTTTTAAAAAATCGAAATTTATATTCATTGATATTTAAATTTTAATATTTCATTTATATTATTTATTATATGCAATAAATAAATAAAGTATACGTATATACTACAAGAATCATATTAAATTAAAAATTGTTTAACAACAGTGTAAAAAGAACTTTATACGAATGTTTTAAAAAGAATTACAATATAAATTGCTCATTAAGGGAATTTTAAAACCAGTTAAGGATTTATGTTTACGATGTTTATAACACTTCTTAACATTTGTTTCATCCCCGTCGTTTGATTTTATATTCTATTTAATGACCAATAAAAATTTTGTAATTAAAGTATCAATTTATTCGAATGCATTCATTTATTGTTCAAAAAAATCTAATTACATCTACGATTTGTTCATATTAAATTAAATCTTATTCGTACATAAAACGAAATCATAATCATTAAATTACAAAAATATAATTAATACTGTCGTAAGTTTAAAACTATCAAATATCATTTAATATAAAAAAAGAATCGGTTTAAAAATTGAAATATTCAACCATGTTTTAAAAACTAATTAAAAATGGAAATTAATAGAATGAAATAATATTTAAAACAGTGTATGATTTATGTGAAAGATATTTCTGTGATGAAATTTTATAGTAGGGGATATTTTAATGAAGGCTATTTTCTTTACAATGAATCATTCATTATCACAATGGTTGCAGAATAAATATTTCCTTGCATATATTACATTTTCTATTTTTAAAAGCATATAACAGATGACTGGAATTAATTAATAGTCTTATCATTGAAAAATAAAACCACTTTGAATATTTTCAAATGAAAATAATTATTTTCAGAAATAAAACTTGATTAATGTAAATATTTCCAACAGCATAAATTGGTTTGATTTATTATTAACAATCTATTAATATTTTTCAGATACAGGAGTAGTTGTATATATATTTATACTTTAATTTAAATAGAGAAAATAGTTTAAAAACATAAAAGATTAAATAATAATTAGACGATATTATTTGTTAAAAAAAATGTACTGAATGTAATTATAAAAAAATATATTTTATTTTTCGTGCGTTTTTTTTACTGAGTTATATGTTTTTAAATATGAAACATTTACATAAATTTTTAATATTCTTTTCACATTTTCCTTTTATGTACACTATAAAAATAAACGAAAAAAATATGATATAATGGAAATTTTTTTTACTAATTTGTAATTCAAATATCATTTGTTTATACGAAAAAAATATTTCCTTGAAAATTTAATGTGGAATAAAAAAAATGTTAAAATGTTGTTAAATATATCGGTCTGTAAAAATTGAAAATATAATAAAACGATAAGTAGTTGCTTAAAGTAAACAACGAAGAATTATACCGCAATAGATGCTTGAAACGAGTAAAAGTATACGCAATAATATAAATAATACACATAAATATGTACATATATGTATATACATATTTTATACCCGGATTAGGGCAATAAAATAAATTTTTCATCAAAAAAAAGCATGAAAAGAAAAAAAATGTCGACGAACATAAAATAGAATAACGAAAAAAAAGAAAAGTAAGTACCCAATTTGATTCTGTTTACGTGCATATAGATTATGTATTCTTTTGATATCTTCAAAGTTATAAAGAACGTAAAATAAAGGCAAAGAGATAAAAGATACTACTGTAGTTCATCCACAACACAAAGGCCATTTAGGAAATTAAAGAGCTATAAAGAAAGCAAAATACGATTCGAATACTGTAAGAACGTATAACACAATGTTTTATGAAGGGGAGGCTTTGAATGAAGCCCAATATTGTTGGAGTATGGTGGTACGTGAGTGCGGGGGGTGCTTTTTGTAGACAGAGGGTGGGTTTATGTCGGTGAAATGTAGTGGATAGTGATGGGTTTGCTTAGTCAGTTGAGCTGATCTTATTATAATGAGGAATCATTAAGATAGTAGTTATCGAATTATTTTTAAGATGATTTATATATATATATATATATATATATATATAACAAAAACTCACACACATATACACACACACTAATGTATTATTTCATAAACGACGAATAATAACAATTTATGTCTTATTTATTGTATGTAACATTTGCACGAATGAATTTCTAAATTGGATTACTGTATTTATAAATTTTCAACGGTTACGAGAAATAAGTAACGTGACATAATTTATCGACTACATAAGTTAGCGAAACTTAAATATGTGTATTTCAGATACAATGTATTATATTTCAACATAATTCAAAACGTTTTATGAACACGTTTTGCTTAAAATATGAACACTTTAATATTTGTGTATAATATATTTTATTTTATATCAAATATAGAGTCAAATATATTGTATATTAAATTCATTTTAAATAAACTTATAAATAAAATTAATAATTAGTATACATTTTGAATTATAATCTAGTTTGTAAAAATAATAAACGAAATTTTAAATCTCTGTTATATCGTTAATCTTTTTCTGTAAAAATATCTTATGTTTGAAATATAGTAGAAATTTTATATTTAGGAATATATAAAAATTATTTATGTATGATATATTATTTGTTGGGAAAATAATATAAAGATAACTCTGATATAAATTCTTTTTCTGGCACTGAGATATATAGTAAATAAACAGAATTTCTCTGAAAACGAGAGAAAATATTTTATCATATGAATGAAATATAATATTGGTAAAATATTTTTAGTGGGCGATTTAATCAGTTAATGTAGCTTTTTAAAAATGATATTTTCCACTATCAGTACTATTATTTATATGAAACTAAAAATAATAATAGTTTTAACATGACTATAAATCTTTTTTAAAAAATAAAAATATCACAGAATTAAATCAATATTTCAAACAAATTTGAAATCAATATGAAATTTAATTTTATATTTTAATTTTCAAATCAAAAAAAACTTTCAAGACTTAGAGATTTAAAAAATAATTAATGTAATATAGCTGCTTTTAAATCCTTTAACAAAAGTTTCAACATGAAAACGGTTTTAATTTTAAACGTTATAAAATATTCGAAAAATATGTTAAATATTTAATAATGAAAAAACTTATTTACTCGAAAACATTTTATTAATATACTTTTATATGAAAAATGTATGTACAATAAATAAGTTATTAAATATATTCAAAGAAATATGAAAATAATTATTATTACTGCATGTTTTTCTACGTAAAATAATTCATTAAATAAGATTTAATTTATTAAAATAAATAACGAAATAAATTTGCTTTTAGATTATTAAAATTACTTGTGCTTTATTAAATTTATTTTCATATATAATAATATACAATGAAAACAAGTTATTAAAATATTTTTTAATATTTTTAATGTAATGTCCTGAATAATAAAGACAGTAATAAAAAATTACGATCTGATATAATTGATTAAATATAAAAGAATATTAATAATACAACAACGCGATTATTTTTCAATCATATTAAAATTAAAGTTCAATTTATATAAAAATAAATAAAACGATTTAATATCTGAAGTACTGAAAATAAAATACAAGAAACGTATAAATTACGAATAAAATGAATCAATAAAAGTAATTTATATATATATATATATATATATATATATATATATATATATATATATATATATATGTATATGTATAAATGTAATTTGTTCGTGTATTAATAAAAAAATAAACTATATTTCAAATAAAATACTTTGAAAATTGAAAAACTTTATGTTCGATATAGAACACGAAATAGCGTAAATAATATAAAAACTCGTATATAAAATTCTATATTTAATGGATGGAATTTTATACAGAAGGTAAATTCAATATATTGCGATATATTTTTCTTTTAGCAATCGGACTGCCGCATACAGACAAATATATTGAAAGCTTTTAAGTGCAGCAGTATTTAATTTTAGTGTAGATGGATGGTTGAAATTGATCCTGTGTATATATTTACCTGAGAAGTTACTTATACATTTTTTTTTAATATTCATGCTATTCATGAGTATAAAATGAAAAGGTATCAGGTTTCAAAAGAATGCATTGTTCAAATTTTAAACATTTTTAGTTTACATTCATCGATAGTACATTTTTTTTAGAAAAAAATAACTTTACTTAACGCATTTCAAACATAGTTTATTTCTTTTGATGTCGTTCCGTGTTTATTTGTTTTTTGAAGTTAAATATTTCAACATTAGTACAACTATTTTAACATTTCTATTTTCTGTTTTTAATGTTAGTTGTTTTTCTTTTTTGTAATATTATAAAATATTTCCTGAATAAAAATATTTTAATTAAACTCTGTTCTGAAAAGTTATTTTCAATCTCTTTACCACATAAATCACAAAAGACTTAATTTAATTAATATTTTTTAAACAGCATATTTAATACGACTTTTTTTAAAAAAATAACCTTATATATATATATATATATAGGGTCATCTGTCTTTGAAGTTTAAGGTATTAATTTCAAACTCATCAAAACTCCTATACACAGTTTTAATTAATTAAAATATTAGACATTATGGTTCAATATCTACTTTAATATGAAATTCGAAAATAATAATGTAATATAGTCGTTAATTTATTCTTGGAAAATATAATAAACTTGATATTGAATGAAGTGTGTTTTATTGAAAATATGTTTAATAAGGAAATAATAATTAAAACTATTAAATAAATGAAAATTAGAACAAGCACGTTCATCCTTTTTAAAAGATCGCATTTAAACTTTAAAGCTAAAGCTTAAATGAAACATAATTAAATTCACGAATATTCATTCCGTGTAATGAAATAATTTTATTAGTTGCCATGTTTTAGAAAATTATTTATAAAATATGGTATTTTAACAAACGTTCGTTTTAATTCTCGAAATTGTATTCGTGTAAATTCTATTCTTTTTAATAAAATTATTAAAAAAAAAAATATTAATATTTTAATTTAATTTAAAGTATAAATAAACGTATATAGTGACAAAAAGTGAAACTCAATATTAATGAAATGAAAATGTCAAAGTAAAAAGAGGTAACTGTTTGTCGATAAAGATGCAAACTATTATGTTACAAATATTTATATTTGAAGTTAAGAACATACAATTAAATTTTTATGAACGTGTATTTTTTACGATACATTTACTAATATAATATGAAAACATTTGGGCAATAAACAAGAGATTTCAATAAAATTACACGAAGAAATAAATTCGAACGGTTTTATTAATCATTTTGAAAAATAATGTATTTACGACATATTTCGCACGAGTTACAAATAAAGTTTAGAAATTTAACATCGGCATAAATATTACAATACACAACACATAATCTGAGTTTACGACTCACCAGAACTGAAATTTACGACTAATATCCAGTACAATACTTAGCAATGAAAGGTTTTAACATTTAATTGGAGTAATAACTCTGAAAGAAAATTCAATCGATGCGCTCATTAAAATATAATTTATATGGTTAGGTATTTAGAGATGAAATTAATGTTGTGGAATGGGCAGAAATTTATGGATCTCGAGAAAATCTCATTAAGAATGGACTGGTGGTATTCAGAGGGCTGTACGCCGATAAGGATGAAGTTATTATGTCAAACATTTGCGCGAGTGAAAGAAGTGATGCGTTGGGGTTACGAAATGAGTTCAACAGCAGATTTAGAGGGATTGGAGGGTATAATGAAATCGATAACAGACTTGGATATGAATTGAGTTGAGTACACGAGACAAAGTAAATAAATTCTGTCGGGTATTCATGTTTGTTACAATACAATAAATAATTTCGTGATGTATTAACGACAAATTTAAAACAAATTATACTTGTTGATGAGAATTAACAAGTACCTTCTTTAATTCTATATAAAATTAATAGAACATTCATTCGGATACATAAACATATAATTAGAGTTGAGAAATGAATACGGTTTATAAAAAACACACATATCAAATTGGATCGAAATCACTGAATCATTTTAATGAAAAAAAGATTACCTTTTCAGTTTGCAAAAACAAGAAAATTACATTCGTTTTTACGAATATGCTTTCTTTCAATGCATGTTTTTTTTTAAAAAATATATATAATGCTTCTTTTAATTAGAATACGGATTATTTTTATAAGGTATCGATATATAAAAAAATGATTGAAATACTTATTAAAAGGATGTTTAGCTATCTTTTACATATATGTTTTAAAAATATTTTATATCATATATATATATATATATATATATATATATATATATTTATATATATATATATATATATAAAATTATGTATTTAAACTTTCTAGTCTTAACAAAATAAAGAAAAAAATATTTTTTATAATTTTCACATACGAATTAAATATTACAAACATATTTAAAAATAAAAATATTATATAATAATTTTAATACAGCAGAAAAAAACACTGATATATTTATGAGGTTATAATAATAAATGTTATAATACAAAAAAATACTGATTGTAAACAACAAACAAAGAACATTTGCGAAAATCTAAAAATATATATTTACATATAGAAATGCAATAAAATCATAATACGATAGCAAAAATAAACTTTTTTATTTTAAAACATAATTTTTAAAAATACATTTACTAGAAAGCCATTAAAATAAGATGTATTAATATTTTGGATACATTCTCTTCCTACATACATACATATGATTTAATGAAATAAACATTAAACAAAAGTATTAATATTAAGGAAAAATATAAAAAGTAGAAATTATTAAAAAAAAAACAACTAATAAAATATATTAAATATTTTATTACATTAAGAAATCAAATATCATACGTTAATAAAATAAAACGACTTGTTAAAATACATGAAGAAAATAAAACAAATAACGGATTTCTATTTTACGTAATAAATGGCATGAATTAGTGTCTGTTATAATTAATACGTGAATTTCGGACTTACGTGATTTTATATTCAATTTCAAATTCCACTTGTGGGAAAATCATTTCGGCGAATTTGTTTACTTAAGAAAAAATGTATAAGAAAGATACGAGGTTGCTTTTTGTATAATATCTCAGAATATATGAATGATCTATATTGAATTTACGTAATGGTTGCAAAAGTAAATATAATTTAAAATTGTATAGAGTGGAACATTTTTTTTCTAGTAAAATATTTGTCTGCAATAATGTGTCAACAACTGTTAATAGCACTTTGAACATAGAACAGAGTACATGAAATCGAATAAAAATAGAATTACATACCGACTTAAAATAAGTACGTACGTATATACTTTGTTAAAAGATAAAATTAAACGAGATATAATTTTCGAAAATATTTTTTTACTTACATCTATTAATATATTGAAGAATAGCACAATTTAACATAAATATGAACAGAAAATACCGATTATTAAACATTGAAAATATATTTCAATTGTACAGTAGTCTCCGTTTTACTGAACTCGTCTGTACAATACATTCGATACAAATTCAATTACTTGTTATATAATGTCTTTAATAGTGATTAATTGAGTTTATTATGAATAAAACGTCGTAATAAATTATATAAGAATGAAAATTTACTATGAATTTACATATGCAAATGAATACAATAACATAAATATTATATATAAAAAAACGAACAGTAAACTTAAACGTATGATTGACAGATACAAGCGAACAACCTATGTTTTATATGTACACATAACATAATTTCATATTTAAATAATAGAACATGTTTGCATTTTGAATACACAGTACACAATATCATGATATGATATTGGAATATATTGTTTTTATATACACACATATACATACATACATACATTTATATACATACATACATTTATATACATACATATATATATATATATATATATATATATGCGTATGTGTGAGCGTGTATGTATATTAATAAAACAGACTCAATAATAATTTTAAAAGATAAAATGAACGAAATATTTCTTAAATATAAGAAAAAAAAACTGCATAAAACTAGGTGTTTATGTTTCATCCACTCGTTTTAGATTACTTCCACATACAACGCATTCTCTTTTGTAGTAGAAATAACTGTCACAAGCGAAATAAAGCCCTACTTTGCTACAAAGTCGTAGAAACACCTTGAGCCAAAGAATAAAAGACCAAAGAAGATTTGAGTGTCTTGTTACCGTGGTAACTAACGATCCAGTTGTTTTAGTTCGAGCAATTGTTAGTGTTTTACTATAAAGGTACAAAAGTTTTGTTTTTAATTGTGAAATATAGTAATCGTGAGATCAATTTCAAACACACCCTTTTCATATATATATATATATATATATATATATATATATATATATATATATATATATATATATATATATATATATATATATATATCACACAGAAACTCATCAAAGAAGCATATAGAAATGTATATTAGAAACAATAAAATGAGATTTAAAAATAAAAAATTAGTAAAAAAATAAATATGTTAGAAAATCAAAAACAAAGAAAAAAAATAAGTAAAATGTATCACAAAATAGGGATGGATACAATCCTTTGAATGGACGAAGATATTATATAGGATCATCCAAATGTGACGCCTGAATTTGTGTTTTATTTAAAAGAAACATGTGAATAGGGTGGTGTATAAGGAAACATGTGTATAGTTTTTTTTTTATTTATTTTTAATAAACCACAAATCTATGCGTTATATTTGGATGATCCTATAATTATAAGCTATGAAATATAAAGATTAAAAAACAACAACAAAATCAAATGAGCAGATAAAATCATGATGAAAATGATGTATAAAAAATATAATAAGTTATTTTTAGAACATTGAATTAAAAACTAGACAATTGTTTTATTACAAAAAATAAAATATCCTGAAAATTCAATTTCAGATTCTTTATTATTAATATGAAATATTGTAAAATTGAAATTATAAAAAATATTAATATTTAAAATATTCTCTACAAAAAACCTCGTATATTTTAAGAAAATACCACAATGCAGAGTTTCTATTATAAATTATAAAAAAAATACTAATGTAAGTAATTTGATAAATTATTCCCACTGTATACCGTTTTTCTTAATATATTATTCGTTTATATGTGTATTCCGAAACAACAATAAATTTTAGCTTATCATAAATTTATTTTAATTCCGACTTTATGTTTACAAAAGCTAATAAAAATCATATTTCATAATCAACGAGACTGAAACACTTATGTTTATTAATTGTAAAAGTAATTATGATTTTCATTAATTATACGTCACTGCTTTAATATATAATTACTATTTTATTACACACACACACACATATAAATGTATATATATATATATATATATATATATATATATATATATATAAAGGAAAAAAAATTAAAAAAAATTAATTAACAATATTCCATACGTTAATAATGAATTTTAGAAAAAAACATTATTTTAGTACTATAAGGAAAATATTGGAAATTCTTTCCTTTACATATATACATGAAAAAAGAGAGAGAGAGAGAGAGAGAAAGAGAAAATATATGGAATTTAGGTCTAACATTTTTATCGATCTGTTATTATAAGACATTTATATATCAAATATTTATAAAAGAATATCAAATCTTTCTTTATAAAAAAAGCATTTATTTTAATAAACGTAATATAGAAATTAACTATTATCAATATTAAATATAAATTTCTTTGGAAATTATTTGTTTAAAAAGTCGAGATTATAATTATATAAGAGAGATAAATTTATTTAAGGAATGAAAAAAAGATGGGACTTAGTTAAAATGAGACAATACTATTACAATATAGTTGAAATAACAAAAGCTTTTTTGATTGTATGTAGTTTTTTTTGTCGTAATAAAAACTCTAGAAATAGCAGGTTATCAAAAGAATATAACTTAAACAAAACAAAGTTTTTACGAGTTTAATAAAACATTTTATTATTCTGCCTCAGGCGAGCGTTCTTGAGACAGGGTGGAATGAGAATGGTTGTATGGAGATGAAGAAAAATAGAGTTATTAAAAAAAGATAATGCATACAATATAAATTTAAATAAAAAAAGATAGGTTTTAGAAGCGTACAATTTATACAATATAGATTTTTGTATAGACTATGGATATTAGAGATGACCAGATGGTTATATCATTTTTATTTTTAATGTTTAGTGACTTCATGCATTTATAATGAATTTAAAATAAAAGTCGATGACATTGCTTTCCTAAGATATTTTTTAATATTAAAAGATAATACGTTTTATAATTTGAAACGAAGAGAATTACTTAATAAATAAGTAGAAAATAATATGAATAGATTATATTTTTTAAAATACTTTTTTTTTGTTTTATTATCGGAAATAATTAAGATACAATCAATCGCGGAATAAAAAGAAATGTTATTTTTTTTAAAAAAAATATATACATGTATATAATTTGATAAAAGCAATAAAAGAATTCCCTTCTACCAACTCGAACATTTTTATTACGAAAATAAATTATTAAAATAAAAACAATCAATATTGTATCATCAAATTTAAAGAACAAAGAAAGAATCGAACAAGATAAGCTATTTTGAACAAATATTATAAAACAATACATTGAAAACAATGGGCTGTTTCAAACTGTTAATGGAAAAATAATTTTCAATCGACTTGCTTATTTGAATTTACATTTAAAACAAATTATATTATTTGAAACGGTGAATACTGAAATCATAAATATAAATAAAGGAATTTTAATATGACTCGAATTTCCGCTTCACTAGAGTAAATTCATTTAAATTTTTTATTACTTTTTCCATTAAAAAGTTTTCATTTTAATAACAAGTCATGCATTAGAAACCTCCATTATTTGCGTTATTAAAATGTACTCAGAGATTTATTTTTGTTGAAGGAGAGGGAAATTTGTATTTTGTCGCAGAAACTTAATGAAATTATAGAATATATACATTTTGATGATGCATATTTTACTGGTTTTTAATAAATATATAAAAAAAATTATGTATGTATATATTACGTATTTTATATATATATATATATATATGTATATGAAATTTACATATTTATAAATTATTTCACTGTTTACATTAAAACGATTAAATTACCTAAAAATATGATGAATATTAATTATTAAAACCTAATTTAAAAAATAAATTACAAACGAGAAACAAATAATTAATGATAATTGAATTATATTTCAAACCTAAAAAGGATTTTTAAAATAAATAACGTAATTATTAATTTTTTTAATGAAACATTTTATTATATTTTGTAACTAATTGAAATAATTACATTCCATAATTATTTGACATAAAATATTTTTACGAACAAAAAATATAAATAATATATAATTAATATCAATTAAAGAACATATATACGTATTAAATGGATAATAAATAAAAAGAACGGTTTGTTCAACTCGAACTGAAATTAAATACACACTGAAAATTATTAAAAAAATGTATTTGTATAATCCGATAGTAAAAAACTGGAAATTTCAAGAAATAGCTTTCCATAAATAATGTCTGTGGCCTACTTTCTACATAAACAAACACAACATTTTATGTTTATATATAATGTGTGTGTGTATGTGTGAGTATGAATATGTATATAATACGAATACATTGTCAGTGTGTACACTTGGAACTTGATATTTATATCCTTCGCAATGCGCACAAAAATACGAGATAAATTACAGAAAAACAAAGAAGATGAAAATAAATAATGAGGAAATTAAAAGTTATTTGACATTTTACACAGATGATATTCGTTTATGAAAAGTATTATTATTTCGAGATTATATGTGTCATTGACTAATAGCACAAGATTTATAAATTGTACTAAAATTATCGTGTAATATAAATATATAAATGTAAGTAATGAATATTGTACAAACATTTATATAAACATATACGCATATATATATATATATATATATATATATATATATATATATATATATATATATAAAATGAGAATATATCTATATGAGATGTTGGTCATAAATATAAGTGATGCTACGCATTGTAATCGCCTGATGGTATCGTAGAATTAACGACGAAACCTTATTCAAATATAAATTGTATTTTAATAACTGACATTTAATTAGTAGTATAACAATTGAGCTTTTCTACCAATGATATTACTTATTAAATGAATTTTACTTTGGGGAATTTATGTCTTTTGAGATAAATCAAACAAATACTCGAATAATTGTATTAAATTTCCAATGATTTATATATATATATATATATATATATATATATATATATATATATATATATATATATATAATAAAAATCAAATTTGCAATGTGTTTTATTTATGGAAAAATAACGATTTTATTACTTCACAAAAAATTCAATTTAAATATTAACCAAATAATTTAATTTAATCATTTTCCAAAAAAAAAAAACAATACTTATATATTTTTGATGTGCAAAATATATTTTTCTTGCTTTATAATTATTGACTAATTATTTAAATATATTTAATATTGATTATATTAAATTAAATATCTTCCAAAAAAATAATCATCAATATTTTATATAATTTAGAATAATTGAAATGAAAAACGATCTAAATTTCAATATTGTATTTTTTTTCTAACTAAAATGATAGAAAAATATAGAAATAACTCTTCTATTCAAATAGTTATACAACGTATCACATTTAGGAAAATATGATTTTATCAATGAGAAAAATGTTCTAGAGAAAGATATTTTGTAAATATTATAATATTATATTCCATTTTATATGAAACAATTTGTGTTTTATATATTTTTCGTTGAAATTTGAAATCGCTATAGGACTATGAAATATATATTTTATATTACACTCGAAAGTTCAATATTCTTTAAATGGAATGTTTGTAATTTTTTAAGTAAAATATGATTGAATGTTTTTAATATCTTTTATGAAATATTTTGTTGAAAAATTGCAATACTCGACAATCGTTGAGAAATTTAATTTCGTCAGGTTTTTTAAAAAAGTAATTTTTACATCCTTAAAATAATTTCAACAAGACAACAACAATTATATATATATATATATATATATATATATATATATATATATATATATATATAATTTTCTGTGTTAATTGTTAAGAAAAATAAGTTGAATATTAAAAAAAACATATGACTATAATAATTTAATTAACTACTACTATTATTTTATATATAAAATATGTTGTTGTTTATGCTACAATATAATAATAATATAGCTGTTTAAAATTACAAGTTTGATGTCAAGGATCCTAAATTTAGTACAGTCTTTAAAGAATGAAATTTTACAATTTTTAATATAATTTTTAAAAAAATCTTTGCAAAAAAGGCAATGATTAAAAATATTACAATGAATTTAACTCTATAATTCTATGGAAAATTGAATTATCATTAATTAAATATTTGTAGATTACCAATTTCATTTTAAGGCCATGAAAAAAAGTTATTTTTAATTGAAATACGTTTAGGTCTAATATTGTTTAAAATATTTTGAAATGAAAAATAAAAGCATGTATCAAATAATAATATAATAATGTAAAAATATTTAAAAATGTCTAATAAAACCATCTAAAAATTTAATATTTATATATATATATATATATATATATATATATATATATATATATATATATATATTGAGAGAGAGATAAAGAAGTATAAATACAAAAATTATATCTAACATTGTTCTAAAAAAATTCAAAACGTTGTTTCTAGTACAAGGTTCACTTTTCAATACTACAAGATTAAATTTGATAATATAACTGTTTAATAGTTATTTATTATAAACTTTTTTTAACAATAATATGTAATTATTATATTGTTATCATTTTCATAATTTTCTGGAATTTTGTAATACTGGAAAGATGTATATTTATTAAAAAATAAATTAACGGTTTTACCAAAATAACTGTCGAAAAACGAAGTATAATTTTATATAAGTAATAAATGTATTTTTCAGAAAATAAACGATATAGAAATGTTATTTTTTCTTATTTTAAAACACTCAATGAGTAATATTAATAAAATATTATAAGAAATAAAATTTAGAAATATATTAAAAATATAAAATGAAATATTATATAGATTGATATATAGAATTAAATTTATTTAAAAAAAACGTAATTAATTTTATTTGAAATGTCTGGTATACATAAATGTATATGTATAACATCATATATTCACAATTCACTGATGTGTTTTATTCCAATATTTATTAAGAAATAATAAATATTTACAAAAAATAGTCAAATACATTATATATAAGATAAATGTAATTTTGATAAAAATTTAAATATGATTCTAGATTCATCTACATAACAGACACAAATATATATACATATATAAAACCTATTTCAAAATATTTAAAGAACAGTGTTATAAGAAATCAATAAGTTTTCTTGTAACAGTTTGTTTAGATCTCAGAAATAGAATTTATTTTTTTTATAAAAATGTATATTGCAATTCACGAGTTCTGAGGAATAAAAATCAAATATTCAACAACTTCGTCGTTCTGAATAAAATGCAATAGTATTTTATACATATATACATATATATATATATATATATATATATATATATATATATATATATATATATATATATAAATGTAATATGTGTATATGTGTGGATTAATGTTATACACATAAAGTTCTATATGCACAATGTATTCACAAAATTTAAGTTTTAAACAAACACAATAACAAATAGATTCGACAAGTAGTTGAGAATATGATTATTTTTTATTATGATAAGTATGATTACAATTGACAAGCGGGGGTTTGTTTAAATGATGTTATGAGCCGGGAGTTGTTTTCGTAATATGTTATATCGACGGGGTAGCTATGTTTAGAATGGTGATGAGGGAAGGGTGTGGTACAATGGCAGTTGGGTGCTCTTGAGTGTTTCGCAAGTGGCGTGGAGTCGTCCGGGCCGAGGGGGTCTCTTCCATGCCAGCCGGTCCTCGTTCCCACAAGAGAGAAATAACAAACCTTGTTTCGTATTGTTTGTCCAAGATAAATAAAACATAAGTGAATGTAAATGTTCGCATATATGAAATTACTTGTCTGTTTTGTGAGATGTTTTATGTTTAATTAGATTTGTACGTAAATTTTGTTAGTTCAATTTTAATATTTAATTTAATTTTAAAAGTTCATTCGAATTTTATGCGAAATGTTTCAAACTAATTGAAAATTATAAACGAGATATTTTATGTATATAAATTTATATTTTATATATATATATATATATATATATATATATATATATATATACTGATTTTTCGACTATAAATCTTACACAAAACAAACATTTAATTTACATACGTAAGTCTGTATAATGTAAAATTTGATATAAATTGCTGCAAACCTTATACTGTAATGTAACGAACGGAAATAATTAAAGCGTGATATATGTGCTATAATTTTATGATAGTTAAAATAAACACTTTAAGTAATTAACTTTTTCCATTATCAACAAACGAATTGTATTTATATCATATATTAATATTAAGTACATGTATTTACAGAGAATTATCGACATTTTTATACAATTTATTATTAAAATAGAAACAGATATAATTAAAGATAAATTTATTTAGAAATATAATTATATCGACCATCGAGTTTTTCATCGACTTTTTTTAACATTTTAAAACATATAGACCTATATGTAATTTCAATAAAAAAGTTAGTCATAAAGTGTAATTCTTTTTCAACGTTTTTAATAGTAACAATACCAATTAAATTTTATCACGTACACTCATTATCAATTGAATGTAATAGAGCTGTACATGTAAGTATGCATTTACCATTAAAACTTCAACATTCTTTTCAGAAATAATAAATAGGATGACGATTGAATAAAAAATTATTATATACCATACGTATGGATACTATTTTTAATCTAACATACAAATATGGCCGAATAAAGAGACTTGTTAACGTACAATTGAACAATTTAATTTCTAATTAACTTTTTTCGTCAGTAATAAGTTTTAAAATATTCACATTTTTTTTTATTTAATAAGCATATAAAGTAACTAAAAAACATACACATTCAAGAGAATTTTAGGTATTCGCAAGTACAAGAATAAATTAATTATATTGAAACACTGTACACGTTTTGTGGAATTTTTATATGAACATCAATAATAATAATTTAGAAATATTTATGTTTTTTAATAACTAACATAAAATTGTTAAGGCTGATTTATTTGAAGAAAAATATGCAAATGTATTAATTTTAAAATTGTTATCAAGCTCAAGGATGACAATATTTTATAAATATACATATATATATATATATATATATATATATATATATATATATATATATATAAAGACATTTCCATATTAGTGGAAATGTCAGAATTTTCCATATTAGTGGATTTAAAAATGTTGATCAAAGATGAAATATTGCAAATTATAAATATTAGAAGGATAATAAGTAATAAATATAAATATTATTAATTGGAAAAAAAAATTATTACTTAGCAAATTGTATAAAATATATTTTTAAAAAAATATTTAAGAATAAAAAAAAATAGATTAGTATCTCTCAAAGTACTTAAAAAATGTAGAGGTAGCGAAATTGATTATATCAAGATATAAGATCAGTGCGGTGTGTCTTATATAAAAAAAAGGATGGTACATGAATGTAAGTAGTTTTAATCAGTATATATATATTAAACTTATTTTAAAAAAATACAGAAAAATTAAAATGTTTATTTTATGTAAGTAAAACTGAATTAAATCGATAATTATTAAAATTAAACAATTTTATATAAAATTACGAACATACTAAAACTAAATAATTTACAAACATAAATTCACACTAAGTGTGTAGTAATATTTAACATTGAGGAAGTATTAAGACGAAGAAAGAACGTAAGCTAACAAAATAAATATGTAGAAACGTTGTAAATTAAATTTTATGGTGTAAATAGACATAACGTGTTGCGTAAAATTCTGAAGGTAAATTAATCTTTTAACAGCTTTTAATTTAACAAAATATTTTTAACACGCAATGTTGTGTTTAATGTAACGTAATTTTAAAATAAAACAACCTCTATTAAGAATAATACTAAAAGGTTTGTGTAAAATGATTCATTTTGTTATAAACGTTTCTAATATATATATGCATGTGTGAATTGGGTGCAAATTTAAAATAATTTCACAACATTCTTATTTATATTTCATTAAAACGTGTAATTTTGTAATTTCTATCATTGTATTGTTGATATTTTTAAAAACTAAAATAAATAAATAAATAATGGTTATAATTATAAATAATTAACAGTAAATAAATTTATTTGCTATTAAAGTTATTGTAGTTATAAGAAAAAAATCAGATTATTTTATAAAATTGAAAATAAATAAATGACAAAATGGTCAATTATTTCAAAATTTAGAATAAATGTATATGTTAATAACCTATAGTAATATTTCTATATAAAAAAATCAATAACATTTGCATTTATTGCTAATAATAATAATAATGTAACATTGGAATGTTGTATATGAATTTATGTAAGTGTGAAAAAATCAAAATCTAAATAATAATTGGCAATATTTCTCTCTATTCAAATACAAGTTCTTTATGAACATTAAACAAATCACAGAAATGAGCTATTTATAAAATGTTCTTTGTTTAATGAAACGTTTTCAATAACATTCAGTTTATTAAAAAAAACTACAGTTCTTTGTGTATCTAAAAAAGATACAATTAGGAACTTCCAAGAAGATGTCAACAACTGTACATTGCTGGAGGGTAGATATAAATTTTGTTTCAGATTAACTGAACAAAAAACGATTCGACTACCTACTACATTCTGTATAAAAGAATATAAGTATATGCGTATAATGTATTTTATGAGACTTTTACAATTTTGAATGTATATTAATACGAATATTTGTGAAGAAAAGAATAAATATATGAGCGTGTTGTTTCTTTTTATATATTAATATTGTTGATAGATACGATACGAAATATTAACATTATTATTTATGGATTGAGAGATGAACATTTATCTTGAATTATTTATAGAAATGAAATATTGGCGATAATTACAGAACTTGAATGATTCAAATCAATTATACGTTTATTAATAATTAATGTTTTGTTACGAAATCTAGCAAGCAAATAGCAATTATAAAATGAGATTTTTAATTAATTATTGATTTTTATCAAGTTCATAAAACGTTTTATTCGAATTTAATTTCCAATAATGAAATTAATTAAAATTTTATACAATATTTTATAATATTAAATATTTTCATTCCTTGATATAAACAATTCTAAAAAAATATATATCCAAATATTAGAATCTAAAGAAGATAAAATAATTTAATTACTTGTTTCGTTTCTTCTAAAATGAAGCTATTAAAAATATAAACATAAATAATAATACATAAAAATAACAAATAGAGGTGTGGCTGCAAAATAACGGGACAGAGTTTATAAATACTAAACGTGTTTAGTCACAAAATATTGTATAAAGATGTAAAAAATCATAAGCATTTTTATAGCTACATCACCAAAGAAAATATTTTTGATTTATAAAAGAAAAATATTTTTTTCATTAAAGAAATTATTTGTTTTGATATAATATTAAGCTACTTGGAAATTTAAATATTAAAAAAAAATAAAAAAAATGTGAAGAGAATTAATTGTTTTTGATAGAAAATCGACTAGAAAACGAAATCAATAAAAATTAATAAATTCAAATAGGAAATTATTATAACATCAATGTTAAACTGCCTATGAAATCAATTAATTAATTTATTTAAATTATATTAGAACACTATTAATATCAAAGTTCATTAAACGCTGAAGACAAATTGCTTTTTTAATGAAAAATGACATATGTTACAAGGCTGAATTTAGGTAACAATTAATACTGAATCAACTTCTATGTTAGTTTGAAGGATCTACAATTACTTTTGATAAATTAACATTTATAGCATAGATTACAACTTAAAAATGAAAATGGTTGTATTTAATAACGCGCCATAGACGAAAATATGTATGATAAAATTCGTTTAATTTCAAGAATGAAAAAACATGAATGCGATATAAAATTTATTTTTATTTAAATGCAAATTAAGTTTCTTTTATAATCTTTCAAATTTAAATATTACAAGAATTTTTAATAATAAGAAATTATAGCACTATATCTAAATACATTGAATCAAGTATAACAGTAACATATTTAACAAGTCACGTGTGAAAAGTTTATTAAAAAATAAATACGTCGAGATATCGTAAATACATGCAAATGAATTGAGATTCGAAATTTAAATAATAATACTTTTTATATATAAACCACGTTCGTAATCGTAAAATTTAAAAAAAATCCTATGCTTTGAAAAATATTTATTTTTATTCAAGATCATAAATTGATAATATAACGATATGAAAATAAAATTAACTGTTTTCAAAAACAATTTCATTCAATGAAATATATTTCAGTTTGTTTATTCGCCTGGAAAATATCATCGAGTTGGATGTAACAATAAGTAAATAAATATTTTGTATTATAAATAAAATCCAAATCAATATTTGAATATATTTTAGAACATTTCAATTTCTGTTGCAATTTGTAACAGTTTTGAGCAATAAAAATGGATTTTTTTTAGTGAAATAATATGAAGAAGAAAGTCATTGCCTTAAGTGACATTTAAAATATCTAATTAAGAATTTCTATTTTTCAGCTCAAAATAATCGTACATTATTATTTTTTAACAAAGTAATTATTTAACTGCTTTCGAATTTTAGTAGTTAATTCGATAATTTAATTGGCATTTTAAATAATTAGGTAATAGTAAAAAGTCTTTAAATGGTAAAATCTTTTTTTTTATTTCGAAACCTTTTATAAATTTCAATAATCATTGTACATTTAAAATTGTACATATTTAAAATGTATTTACGTTGTTATTTACTGTTTTATAAATTTAGTAATAATTCAAATACTGAATGTTTATTTTATATTAAATATAATAAATAACAACTATATTATTTGTACTAAACAACTTTTCTCTACTACTCTAATTATATAAATTTAAAATAATTATATACTTTTTATAAAAGGTTTCGTGTACGTTTTACAAATTTGAAAGTTGATAGAGTTCATTAATTAGTAAAAACGTTTCTAATAATGATTTGTTTTAAATTGTAAATGTGGAATATAAAAAAAAATAATACAAAAAAACCAGCTCATACCAATCTCGAATGTTGTTTCGATTGATCGTTCCATTGTATTTTATAACGAACAGAAATAGAATAAAGAAAACACTAGCTGGTTTCAAATACTGAAATTGTTAGAATTCTCGGTTAACCCAAACATAATTTAAATTATTAAATTATAATTACCGTTTATGATGCCAGTAAATTATGGTCATACGTTAAACTCACATGGCAGATATAAAACTTGTTTACATTTGACTGAACACTCGGATTGCTTGGTTAAATGATGCTGCAATTTATTGAACGCATAATTTGATAATTCATCATAACAACGGCAGAGTATCGACCGTGTAGCAACCTTTACATAATAAATAATTTATGGAATGCATTGCTGCTTCTTCGTATCGTTGGAATGGACACTAACATTTAAAACTATTGTACAATTTACATCTATATTGAATAGAACAGGAAATTAACGTCCGTACATGAACTTACACATGCCAATTATTGAAAATATTCGAATTTGTTCATGAAAAATTATTGAAATACAGTTGCATATATCAGTTACAGATCTAATTCCAGCACATTAACATTTATAATTTATGTACACATTTCGTGTTCCTGTTTTTCTTGTATATCAGTAACATTGAGTACATGGGCGCGGCATTCTCATCTCACGAACAAGATCACGGGCTCGTTTTCCGCGCACACAAAACTATCGTGATAAGAGCGATATAGCGCCAAGAACGTGCAGGAACGGCGTTCACGAGCAACTTCGTCGTCACTAATTAGCGTTACAAGTTACGTATAGGTTCACATTAATTTGTTTGTCGTTGTGTTAATTAATAGTTGTTTGTATGCTTTTTTATTTGCGTTAGCTGCATTGAATACAATTTCATATGTCAAGATAAAATACAAACGAACATTTTTATTGTTTAATCTGATTATTCGCTGCACAGAAATGAATATTAATTGACTACTTGTACTCATTAATATGTCATTAATATTTTCAAAGCACGGAAACAAAATGAACAAAATTAATAATCATTTTTCAGATTTAATGCAAATTTTTATTATAATTGTTTAATTTCTTATATGCGTGCGTAATAAAATAGGTGCGTGCGTTTTTTTATAACATATAAATAATATATTTTTTTTAAATACGTATTTTATTCGCAATGGAAATATAGTTATATTTTTTTAACTTTTTTCAAAACTTGTTTGAAGTAGATATAATATTTTTTAAATCAGTCTAGATATTAAAAACAGTAAGTATATTTACTATTAAATTAATATTCCTATTAAAAATTGTTCTTAGTACATAAAATAAATGATATAATACACACAAATATATATATATATATATATATATATATATATATAATATGAATGTTTTTATACACCTTATATGATAATTTGTCACTTTTATTCGTTCCAGTGCAGTTAAAAAGTACTTCGTTTGTATAAATAGCAATTTTATAGCTATAAAATCGACAATAAAATAAAGTTAATTGTGTATCTATTTTCCAGTATGGCAACTATGTGAAATATATTGGCAAGTATTGCAATTTAATGCTCATGATATATACAAATATATATATATATATATATATATATATATATATATATATATATATATATATATATATATATATATAAAGACAAGTACGATTTATGCAATAAATATGTATACAACATTAAACAGAATAAAAATGTATGTTAATAATCATGTTTACTACTAAATGTGAAAGTTCGGTTTTAGAAATTAAAGGTATTTAAATATTGAAAATATAGTACTGTATAAAAAATAGTGTTATGAAGATAATTGTGACTTTACTGGAAAATATAAGTACATGTATTAAATATGCATACAAACACACACACATACAATATATATATATATATATATATATATATATATATATATATATATATATTATTTTCAATGTAAAGTTTTTCGGCTGATAGATGGTTAAGATGTTAGGGTGTTTTAATGGTATAAATAAAATGTAAGACATTGAAGATAAACTGGAGCAATAGACTGTCAAAAAGACGTGAAAAGATTTGATTTTTTTTAAAGTATTGCTTCTTTCTTTTATATATATTGTTAATTTTTTTCCTTTCAATAATAAAATCTAAAGACTGAGGTCAATATTAGAAATTCAGCTAATAAAATCACGGTTGAAGTGAGGAACTATTAAAACGAAAAGAAAAATTTAACCTTATCGTCTTTGTTTAAAGTTTGCAATTAATCTAGACTACCTTCAACATAATCTTTAAATATATGTATTTTATTTTTAATACTTTATACATACAAACATACACATCCAATACACACACACACACAAATATATATATATATATATATATATATATATAATTTTTTTATTCCATATTTATTTGAAAATAAATATCTAATATTATTAAATGTATTTGATATAATTTTAATTAATTAAAAAAATTATGCTCAATCATGACTCTGTGTTGTTCTTGTAAGTTGTTATAGAGATATCAAGATTTTAAAAGTTAATGAAACTATTCTAGAAGATAACTAATTAATAGTGAAATGAAGTGTAATATAATTTAAAAAGTAACTGTACATATACTTCAAATTTGTTAAAGCTAATAAACAAAATGTTGACATTAATGACTGATGTTCAAAAATTTAACACATTATAACGGTTTCAATTATAATTTATTATATTTATGTTAAACTGCTATTCATATTAATTTTAATAATTTAATTAATATATTATATATCTTACAAATAAATTTATTAAATACATACATGGAAAGTAAATAATCACTACGAAAGAAGTGTGTTAATTTTTATTTATATGACAGAATTAAATAATTAAACATATAATGAAAAATTATTACAGCTGATTAGTCTTGTCATTTATGTGATTAACTAGATAAGATCTTTATATATATATATATATATATATATATATATATATATATATATATATATAGATATAGATATTATATTTGATACAAAGAAACAATTGGAATTCATTTTAAATTGAAATTCACTTCGATATTGAAACTAATCAAAAATAAAGAGGAAATATGTTTATTAATGTATTTGTATGTATCATGTATATTGAATACAAATGAAATATATGCGTATAGAATGGTAATTATATTAGCATATAATATTTACTGCATATAATTAATTACAACACGACGAATATATACTATTAATATCTGTGGTATAATTACATTTGTACGTCATGATTCAAATGACAATTTGATTGAGTTAATCACTCATAACCGACTGATTATATATTTGGAATTATTTATAATAATTGTGATTTTATATACAAGACAGTTATAATGGATGGATTTTGTTCAGTAGAGTTATCTACTTATAAACAATTTATGATTTTTTTTATATATAAATCGTATGTGATTTAATAAATATAGTTATTTCAGTTTTATACAATCTGTATTATAATTATAATTTATACATCCATTTTTTAAAAATAATGTTTACAGAATACTAAATATTCATTTTATAGTTTTATTTTAAAAAGTATACTAGAAAGGTAAATATTTATATACAAGTTTGAATAAAATTTGAATAATAAAATATAACAGAATTATAAATTGTTAATTTCTTACACAAATGATTTATGTAAGAATCGGAAAAGATAAAATATATAATGGAATAAAAGTTCATTCCATAAATATCTGGTTTCTATGAGTACGTTTACAATTTTTTTTTAGTACTGGTGATTTTATGATAATCTGAATTCAAGATTATTCACATTTTTGGTTTTCTTCACGCTGATGTATAATGCAAGCGTAAATGCATACAGTTAACAGAAACAACATACTACAAAGAAAATGTCAACTAGCGGCCATGTGCGGGGCAACACGTGCACACAATCCCCTGTGAATAATTCATTAATCGATGTAAAGTCTCCACACATATTATTAGAATAAATACGAATATATTAAATTGAAATATATTTGTTTTAAAACTGATCTTTCAGAAATTCGTGAAGAAATTTCTATAACACTGATATAATTTCTATAAAATGAGAGTTTTTTTTTTTGAAATGTAGGTCGATTTAATTTCGTTGCTGAACACATCAACAAATTGTAGAAAACTGTTTACTTCAAAATATTAGAAACAACATATTTCATATAGTATAATTTTCTTAATGTTAAGGAAAGTATGTAATTACGAGTGTTTAAATTCTGACAGTGAAATTAAATAGTATACAACGTAATAACATACTATCAGAATGTTTAATATATTATAAATCATCTTACCGGTGATGAAACATGTAAATTTCAATATTTGTTGCTCACCTGAAACAAACATTTTTTTGTTAATATTTATTGAAATGTAATTACTATCATAAAAAATACAACTTGTATGAAATTATTTTAATATTTACTAAAGAATATTCTGCGATTTTTTTTTTGTTGTAAATAAATGAGAGATTAAATTTAATTAATTTCTTTATTAAGAACAGTGCGAGTTCAATTTTTAATCTTACTATGAAAATTATAATAGAAAAGTTTTTCTCTAACACTATAAACAAATCGTCAAGTATTATTCTAAAGAAGTTATTTGAGTTATGCTACGAACGAGAGTATCTAAAAAATAACAGATTAAAAACAAAATAATACAACCGTTCTCAAGAGTTGAAGTTAGAATGAAGAATCGAGGAGTAATGCAGAGGGTTGAAGAGTAAGCAGTTGAACTGAACTGATGTGAATTTAAACAAACATTTGAATTATGTGCAGTGCGGTTGAAGCAACCGACAACCTCCACACAAAGTAAATTGTAATTTGAAATGTATGTGCTGAGAGATACATAGAACTCTAGATAGTTTAATAATTATATTATCTTTGGAAATGATTAAACTTTAAACAGTATAAGTTTGGAATTTCAGATTATATTGCAAACTAGTATGAAAAAGTTTCAGCAATATTAATCAAAAGTTTCGAAACTAAACGGAAAGTTATAATGACAATCATGTGATAATACCAAAGTTGTGTTCATTTTCATTTATATCATGTATTTTTGAACAAAGCCATTAATCAAATGTAATTTGAGTTATTCTATTATTTAGGTCGTATCAACTTAACAATATGTTTCGTTTAAATGAATTTATGTACAATTTATACGAGAAGTTTCCAAAGTAATACTTATGTTACTAAATACGTCATACATATAAATATATATATATATATATATATATATATATATATATATAATATATATATAATATGCATACGTTACTCAATTCACTAGAAAATTTAATCAATATTAATATATTTCTCTTGAAAACTTCTAAAATCCACTTTTCTTTATTTGTATTTTACAACTGTAACTGCTGTTAATTTATACAAAGTATAATATAATTTTAATGTATGCAAATTTACATTGTTATATTGCGAAGTAAATATTTTTGATAATGAAATCCATTTGAATGTGATTACTACAACTGTATAATTTTATATTTATATTAAGTTAAAAATGAATATGTAATTTTATTGACTTTTTAAATTCACATAAAATTAATAAATTATATATATATATATATATATATATATATATATAAAATAAACATATATATATATATATATATAGGGTGGTGTGTAGGGAAACATGTGTATAGTTTCTTTTATTTTTTTTTAATAAAACACAAATCTAGGCGTCACATTTGGATGACCTAATATATAGTGTTTTTAAACGTGATAGAACTTTAAATCGAATCCCTATCGAAAGTTCTATCTAACGTAAAAAAATCCTTCATCATACCTTTATATATACATATATACACACACACACACACATATATATATATATATATATATATATATATATAATGTTTTTATAGATTAGATAAAACTTTCGATAAGGATTCAATTTAAAGTTCTATCACGTTTAAAAAAACATCTATATAAAAAAGGGTGGTGTAGTGATAGTATCACCGTCTTTCACATGGAAGAAGTGCGTTCGATCACTAGTCGGAAATATAGGATAAGTGGAGTTTTTTAATTTGATTGAAGGTAACATTTAAGGGAGTAAATTTTGAACAAAAAATTCTCACCATCTCGTTTGTTGATGAATATAACTAAGTAAAATAGTAAATTGTAATTTATTGAGACTTTTGTACAACATTGGGCTGATATAAGCTGATATATATGTATGCACACACATACACAAACATATATATAAAAAGACTTATTAAATTGCTAACTTGTAAATTTCTTCAAGACCGATTATTACTTTTTTCCAAAATAATATCATTTTATACTGAATACAATTTTAATGAAAATATTACAAATTTAAAATAATTGAATAGGTTCTGTTTTCTTTGTAAATGAAGTAAATTTAATTAAAACTGTTATAAATTAAATATAATGAAACGACAGCTAAAATTTTTGTGCAACTTGAATGCTTCGAAATCAATAATGTCTGTGGGAGTTGTGAAAAGTTTCAATTTAATTTAACATTTATTTATTTGCCGAACATATCTCAAAAGATCATTTTAACATTTACTCTTAAGATAAATGAGTTTCGACTATACATGTATAACTGTTCAACATCTAAATAAAATTTTATACATTCATGTAAATACATTTTGAAATATTAATTTTTAATTTTAATAAAACACTGCGAAATTTTATACATAATTGAGATAATACTTTAGAAAATGTAAACATAATTATATTTGAACTTATTACAGCAAACAAGTTTTTCCGGGAAATTATTTTGAAATAACAGTACTTTTACTAAATAGATTAAATTTATTTTTTAATATACTTTATTTAAATATGGAAATAATATAATAGAATTTTTCACTGAAAATTACAGATGCGTAATTATGTTGATCGAATATTTAATTAGATTTTTAATTGGATTTGGATATAATTTTATATTTTTTATTAAACATGGAATAATATATTCAAAAAAATTAATAAAATTCGGTTTGAATTATATTGAAAATAAAGTGATATAAATCATATATCTAATATAATACATTTATATAGATTATTCGCAATGTTTTTTTTTAATAATGAAGGAATTTTTCACGAAATTCATTATTTTAGGCATAAAGAAGGAAGTAATAAAAATTCTACGATAATTCTTTAAGCGAATATAAAGTTTTTCAATAACAATCAAATGGATTATTTTATATAATAAAAAAGATAAATTTTAAGTACTGAACAGTTAAAAATTGAGTGGAAAATATGTTTAGAACCATCATCAGTTCTAAAATCAAACGTATGATAAAAATAACTAGTGATAACTGTATATTAAATGAAAATTATGTTGATAGAGAGTTAAAAAAACTTAAATTATTCAAATACGTGGCAAGTAAAAAGATTTATGGCTTTTGAAAATGGAACATATGAAATTTATTGATTAATACTAAGGCATGGAGAGTAATATTAGTTGTAAGTAAACGAGTTAATAGATTTATATATCATTTTAAAAAGTCATATTTGATATATTTCTACGATTTCAATTTAAAATTACATTTTTATTGCACCACATTTATTTTATTTAATACATAGAATGGTATTTAAATAATACATAAAATTATTATCAAACGTGTTTTTTAAAAGAATAATTTATTTCAACAATGCTTAATAAATTATATTATTTTAAAAGGCTATGAAAATGGGACAAATTACTATTAATATTTTTTTTATATTTAGTTATAATTGAAGTTATTTTTTTTTTAAAAAAAATAGAATATATTATAAAATTATTTGATAAGGTACTAAATACTTTAATAAATTCTTTTCGATTTCGTTCATTATTTCCCAATAGTATAAAAATGACTCGATGTAGAAATAGTATAATATAAATCAGCACATGCAGGTGTACGTAGATACATTGTAAATTTGAATAAAAGAAGAAACAGTGAAGTGACAGCACTTGACATGACAAGATGCCACTTATAATTAATTAAAACTCTATCTCGTAAGACAAGGGTCCTTTCTTCACACTCGAGGAACGAGTTGTACCAGTGGAGACACAACACTACAGATCAATATCTGACTCACGACCTCGTGAAATTCTTTGTAAACAACAGATAAAAGTTGCATGCCTGTCTTAATTACATTCCAAACAAATGAAATCAACGAAAAAATTTCCAATATCGATATAGATTGTGATAATTAGTTGAACATATATTGGATATTATAAGCTTGTCATATATTTGGCATTGCTTCAAATATATGAGAAAATATTTGTCGAAGAATTATACAATAAAACGAAAAAAACTACGCAATAAACAACTTTTTTTTGTATTTTATACGCATCAACTTATTTTATATTAATATTAACAAAAATAGTATAATAAGTTGACTTCATTCTATTGTATATAAAAGCAAAAACAAGTTTCTTTTTTTTATATTCATTGTAATTTTATGATATGGAATGATATCATTTTTATTATTAAAACATAAAAGAACATATCGATGTTTATATAAAAAATAATCCATTTAAACTGAATGTTCGGTGTATTTTTTGCGAATAAAAAATATGTACATATTTTTAAATTTATCAATAAGACCATATGTTATGTTTGAGTTCTTAATAATTCATAAATAATACTTTTTTCATTCATTGTTATTCTAATTTAAATATAATCAACTTATTTATTATAAACTATTCGATATGAATGAATGAAACAAAATCAAAACAGCACTTAAGAACAACAGTTAAAAAATAATGCACTCGATGAAAGTAAAAGCTGTTTCAATCAATGACTGGTTCGAATATAAACATATCAAATTTGGACGTGTATTTAGTTAAACCATTTAGTTCTTTAGATTCATTTGCATATTAAAGTGTTAGTCTTTTTTAATCGACAAGCACCTTTAGAGAAAATAAAAAAAAATCAACTAGTAAAAAAAAAGATACATTTCCGGTAAAAAGAAATGAAAAAGGTTAAGTGGAATATGTATAAGAGGTTAAGGCACTCATTACATTCGTTACGATAAAGTTTACTTTTTAATCACCGCAAAAGTTTAATTGCGTTTGCTGAGAGTTGTGACGAGAAAAGCCAAAGTAGAGGGAAAAGTGGGTACTTGTAATGGTTGCGAATCGGAAGAAAAACGGGGAATGTGGTGGCAGAAATGGCTCCTACATGAGGTCGACGACATTCGAGTGGTTGCGAATACGCGTATCTGTAAACACAGGCGTGTTATTTACACAACTGATTCGTCGTGAACATGGAAAAAGAAAGATGTCGTTCGAGAATGTGTACATTTGCTTGTTTTTAACAATGTTTTCATTTCAACTTTTCGACGAGGCTAAAATGTATTAATATTTAATAAAGTCGCGAATACATAGCTCAACAAACAGCCAGTATATTTTCGAACAAATATGAACAAATGTTTTCAAACACGAAATGCGAAGTGAGAATTATCAAATCGATATTATGTAACAGAAACAATAAAAAAACGACGAATAAAAGACAATTATATCTTCTTTAAAAAATATTTTAATATTTTTTTTAATAAAAAGAAAATAATTAATCGCGTTATTGCTTTAATACCCTTCGAGCGTACATTAAAATAACAGTATTATAATTTCGCATTGAAATAATCTCGTATAGAATTTTGTCAATCCTTTTAATTATCTAAAACACGACATTCATCTAAATGATAAATTCATTCGTAATTAGACTTGGTTCTAGAGTTGTTTAATTAGATTTGATTTGGTCTCACTTACTGCTATGTTTATTTCAATTATGTAAATCCTACTTTTGTCTCACTCTTCGATCCCGTGTTACTTCTTTGTTGTATATCGTTCCGTCTAAATCATCCTTACATCTCTCACACGCCAGTATCCAGATTTTCGAACCTTCTGAAACCCTATCTTCTATGCAAATTGAATTTCGAATTAAAGTGCTTATATAAGTCTAATAATTATGGCGTAAAGTTATAATTCCCCGATGCTATAAATTATTGTATTTGTTCGTAAGACTGATAAATTGGTTATTTATATTAATAAATTTGTATGACGCGATATTATGGCCCATAAAATAAATCTCCTGTCGGATTTATGAAGTATGTATCACAGCAGGATCGCTACGTGGGGTTGCTGGCGCACACAACATCTATGAAATAAGATAGTAAAACAAGTCAGATAATAACAAATACTGGACTCCGATGGTCACACTGTTTACCTTTTAAAAAAAATTAATCACGGGGTTGTATTTAATTTAGTTCTCGTTTGAAACTGAATTATAAATTATCTCTACAACTTAACAACAAATAATCAAATATATTGATTGTGAAGAAAAAAATGTTTCTATGAAATAAAAACGACTAAACTATTGATTTATTTACAATTAAAATATACGTCGTTTTAGAATGAACTGTAATACCTATTTTATAAACAAATATTTTTTATTCAAACACAAACATACAATATATGTATTTTTATTACTTTTTAATAATCATTAAATTCCAAGTTTGAGACATAATTATTTCTTATAATTTTTTTCAAAAAAAAAGAAAAAAAATATTCACTTAAGAATATTTTATAAAATAGATATTTTATTTGTAATGAACATTGTTTTCAATTATAAATTACTTCATTCATTTGATATGCTAATAGAATAAATATCGTACTTATTACATTTACAAAGTCAAGCTATCATGAATGTAAATAATGATATTTACAATTAGAAATAAATTCATATAAAATATCTCGATAATAAATTATATAAATATCAATGAATAAAAGAAGTGGATTACCTTGCATTACTAAAAATAAGTACGTTTATTCGTTTTAATTGGATCAATTTTAAAGATCACTTTCACAAAGAAGTCTTCTATAAAAAGTTAATAGTTAATTTCAAACTGCACGTTTAAAAGTCATTAAATATATTTTTTTATTTCTTTTAATAAAAATAATTTTATTTATTTTTTTGTTGCCGGACACTTCTTAACTGAGTACAATGATTGTTAACTACCATTTTGGATTAATGTTGTCAGGTAAAAATTATTTTTGAAAATAGAAGGTTCAAAAATGACTCAGTATGTGTAATTAAGTTTAATCAGTTACATTAAATAATCGTCATGAGAATACGTATCTTTTTTTGAAAATGACTACATTTATTAAATCAATTCAAATTAGATCTTAAAATGTAAAATAGTAAGCATTTGAAAAATCAATATTATATAAAATTCATTAAAACGTTTGAGCCGAGGCTGATGATGTTGAAATGAATACGAGTTGAATAACCTTAAAGATATTTTGTATTAAACTATCAAACTGACATTGATGTTGTTACGCGATAAATGTGAAATAAAAAATGTTCATTAAAAATATTCGAATAAAAAAATAAAAATAATGATGAAAACATGAAATCCTCTCAACAGCACGAATAGGTATGCGCTAAGAAAAATTGCTGCATTCAAATTACAATTTCAAATTTAACTTTGATGTTATTGCGTTTGAAAATAAACACATAATCGTAACATTCTCGTTTTTTAATCCTTTGTGAAAATAATTCACATTTATATTCATTACAGTTTTAATTACGTTGACTTTCTGTCCCCATTTCATTTAATCTTTTTCAAGTATTTATTTATATTTATGTTGTCATGAATTTTAATTTCGTTATATTTATTTATGTCAACTCGACTTCCTGTTTCTGTTTTTTTGTTTGGCAATTATCTCATTCCATCTGTGCTCTGCATCACCACACTTTCTCTACACGCTTAAAAATTGTGTACGTAAAAGTTGATTTAAAATCTATTAGGTCTGTAATTATTTGTATGGTTTGTGGTGTGCGGGCGTATTATGGTAATTACATTTTTTTATATGAAAACTCGATTCACATTACATTACGATGGATTATTGTGATACTAGTTAAGAAAAATGAAACGCTAGAACATAACGGGGATGGATAATATATATATTACAACCAATGACTCCATAATCAGCTTTTTTCGCTGTTATTCGTTTTATCGTAGATGAAATATTTTCTTTTTTTTATTAAAAAGCAAATAGTATTCAATGTATTTTCATTATGTTTTATTAATAAAAGGTTTTTTTATTCATTGAAGTTTTCAATAAAATAAATTAAATTTTAATATTGAAATATTTTAATATTTAATATAAATTATTATGTACAATATTTTCATATATTTTCATTGAAATATGTGTAGTCGATAAAAGCTCTTTTTTAAAAAATTAATTAACATCAGCAATATATATATATACTGTATAATAACGTTATGTATATATATATATATATATATATATATATATATATATATATATATATATATATATGATTTCCATTTAATATGAAAATCATTTCCAACGAAATAACATTCATGAAATTTTGAGTTAAAAAACTGAAAATTTCCGACAGAAATAACACAATACGATATTAAATTCAACATTATTCAAAAACATATATTATAATTTGAACATACATACGTATATTTGTATCTTATTCATATCTTACGGATTCCAAACTGAAAGCTCTATTACCCAAGTTGAAAGCTTTATCATGGAAATAACGGATAGTTTATGAAATACCGAAATGCTACGGCAGGGCGGAATTTAATTTAATTCATTTGGTCGAAATATGTGGAATATAGTGCATATTTACATGAAATGAAATTTGAAGGCAAAAGAATTGAATAATTTATAATGTAGTCTAAAAAAATTATCCGCGTTTTGACTATTTATTCTATTCTTTATTGATTATGTTTTATTCATACGATATGCTGAATAATTTACGAGAACGATAAAACAATTTTCGGGATTATGAAACGAATAAGTGTTCGGAAAAGTAATAAACTCGACAAACATAATTAATTTCTTAAGTGATATACATATATATTATGGATGATAAAGTATTTTATAAACCATTAATATTAACATTAGTTTTGTAAGTTTACGAGAACAGTATTTCTGTACGATCAATACTACGTTAGGTGAGTATAATTATAAATAGAGAATTATTACATTAAATGTAGTAGTTTATTTTGAAAGTATGAAAATCAATATCTCGTTTAAAATTTAATAATGTAAAACGTGAAGGTATACTTTAAATTATTTAATATTCAATTATTTTAACTTTGCGTCGTAAATTACAATCATTAAAAGTATGTCATCATAGAATTAGTTTTTAATAAAAGTTTCAAAAGAAGTATATAATTTCGTCAAAGTTAATTAACGAGAAGTATTATAAATGATCGTAAGAAAATTATATGAAATAAATTTAAGTCGCCATGTTTTTTTTATATAAATAATTAAAAAGAAATATACATGTATATCTGATTCTACGTAAATAATAATAATTTATAAGTTTTTAATATGTTCGTTTTTCAAAAAAAGTTCGAGTAATTGTATTACTCGAAAGTAGTAGAAGTTTCGATACGATAAAAACTCCATTATTTTAAAAGTAGCACAAGTTTTAATAAGATAAACTTTTCAATGATACATGTATTTTTATAACTTTGTATAAGATTTTATACATTCTAAGTATTTTATATGATCTAATATTTTCTTTATATTTTTAGAGTACAATATATATATATATATATATCATTTAATATGAATTTTATTTTTTTGAATGTAATATCCTTGTAACATTTATTTTGCAATTATAATAAAGATAAATATATGCATGATAAAAATTATTTTACGATTGTTAATTATATCTAAGTCGTTCAAATAGAATAAATAAATTAATCGAATACGATAGATTTAATAATAATAAACTTGAAATAAATTTTCAATTTATATAAAAAATTATTAAATTAATTTTACTATTCAATATAACAACAGATAAAATAGTTTCAATAAATTTCTCCGCTAATATTAAATTAAGCGATACTGAAAAAATATATTTTTTCCATTGCTTTGATGCTGAACATAATCAAATCTCAATGCAATGACGCATAACTTTCTATGGTTTGTATCACGTTATGAATGTAACACACAATTAAACAAGTACTTCGATCACAACACAACCAGAATTAAAAGCTTTCCCTTTCAAATGGAACGGTTGTCAATCACAATGCCATGTTGTATGGGTTTCATTCGTAATAGCTATTAAACATTATCCATTACAATCAGACCGGTTTGCTATTTATATAATCTAATAGATGTAGTTGCAAGGCAATAAAATATCGATCAATCAGATTACAAATTGTGAATCGATCGAGAATATCACCCCCGCTGTTTCCCAAATTATGGCCGAAATTGAAATTCATTATATTTTTCGATGCCCGGTCACGATGACTTTACGTTTTACTGTACAAATGGATTTATAAATTGTATTTTTTTTTTTTTTGTTAAATTCATTTGATTAAACAATTAGTGTCTCGTGAGTTCGAAAATTACTATTAACTATATACATAAGTAATAAGTTGCACATATTACATGATATTTGTCTTTCATTAGAACAAAACAAGTATACAAAATTATGACTGTTTCATATTTATAAAGTACAGAAAATTTCATTCATTCGCACAAATACTTTTCGCTCATCTAAAAAGATAAAAATAATCGTACATTTCAAGGATATATAAATTATGAGAACAAATATAGCAATGTAAAATGATACTTTAAAAACAGAATGTTTTCAAAATGAAATATTTCTAGTTTCATAATAATTACTTATTAATTTGCGCAATTAAAACAGAATTATGAAAATTGTTAGTTCCGTTATGTTATTATGTTAATTATACATTATTGTAAAATATTTTATTTCGATGTATTATATATTTAATTAAGATTATTTTAAATGTAAATATTTCAAATAAATATGACGTATAATTATTCAATTAAATATACATTCAGTTTCATTTATAATTTAAAATTCGTCCTGGTTATTTATGTTATTGAAGTCATTATTTGCGTCATACAATCAAATATTAAATATTTATCAGTATATTTATAAATTAAATCAACATAAGTATATTTTATCAAAAGATGTTTAATTTATAAAACACATAATTATTTGATAAATCTTAAATAAGAATCGCAGATATTTTTGTTTTGATTATTAATTACATTTATAACATGCTAATAATAACTCATGAATGAAAAATATTCATAATGTGAGAACGAACATAAAGCATTTTTTGTATTCTGAGAAATACTCTGATAATACCTTTTCAAAAATTTATGAATTAACATTTATATATATATATATATATATATATATATATATATATATATATATATATACACTCGCATACATGTTTAATAAACATAATTTTTAATAAAAAGTAAATATAAAAGCTAAAAATGTGAACATTGTTCAAATATGATTTTTTATAAATATAAATTAAAATAATGATCACTTTTTGAATCTGCTTGAAAAATATAAACAAATACAGTTTTTATTGTATATTTATAATTATATAATTATATTTCGAATAAAAGAAATGTCATATAAATTACATTTTTATAATGAATTTGGTTATTTAAATGCTTTTGCTATTCAGAATATTCAAGTCGAGAAAATATAAATGTAGATTTTATTATAAAATAAAAATGTTCATAATTCACCACTAAATAATCGGACTGATGTACAAAATCATTTAATGATAATTTTGGATTATATATATATATATATATATATATATATATATATATATATATATATATATATATATATATATATATATATATATATATATATATATAAATATTAAAAATATCGTTTCATTGGGAGAAAGATGTGTCAAGTCTAGTTATCTGCACTGTAATTCGATAGAAATGTAACGAAAAAAAAGCGAAGAAGATAATTTATCACTCTTATAATAACAAAATGAGAGTAATTTCATATGATACATAAAACAACAAAACACACATCGTGATAACATGAGAAAACATTGTTGAATGTAAAGCCATGAAACAATACAACTGCTATTTCTTCCTGTCATCACAAATCTCTTTTAGCAATTTAGCTAGTGATGAATGTCGACTGGTATTTGAGATAAGAAATCCTCCATCAGAAAACAGACAAATAAATAACGTGCCGATTACAAAAGTGCTGTTAAAAAGAGATAATAGCTCACGTGCTAGGACGAAGAAAGGTCACACAATGAAAACATTAACATATACGTTGATCGTTCAAGATAACGTGGTAGGTTGGTGTAAAGGGAAATCACTGGGGTGGAATGCGTGACTTGGCCTGATAACGCACTAGAATCGAGAACTATGAATAAAATCATAATGAAAACAAAAAATATATTATCGTACTGCGTATTGTAATTTGTGAGTTAATGAAAAGGACGTGTGGATTTAAGAGCACGTTACAAAGATGTCAATTAGTGTTGCGATGATTTACGTATTTTTAAAATAATTATATGATATAAATGTATTTTCCACGTTTATAGGACAAAGTAACTAACTATACGAACACATTATGAATTTTAAATTATATTAAATTATACTGTAATTTTATACAATTTATGTTTTTGAATATCGTTTATTAAATATATATTTATACTCCTTACACAATAAAATTCTAAAAAAAAAATTCTTTGTTAATAAAATTTCATGAAGTATCGAATTATTCATATATTTATAAAATTAAGTCATTTTTTATAAAAAATAAATACATGTCTTTGTATGGTAAATCATTTTAAAATTAAATCACAAATTTCCCATTAACAAAATTTGATTACCCATAATTAAGGGCATTATTTTTTACTCCATAAACCTTAGTTGATTTTTATGTAAATAAGTACTGTTTTTTATTATTATTCTTAAGATGCGTAGATAGAATTTTAATTTAATGGAAAGTTATAGCTATTAACATACAAAGTACTTAAGTATTAAGATTTATGGAATGAGGAAATTCATACTTTGTATATTTTCAAAATGTTATAGAAATAGTAAATAAACTTAACAATTATTATTCAAGTATTGTATGTAAATATTAAATGTATACATTTTTTGTTTGTTTAGTACAAACTAACAATTTATAAATTTGCAACATATGATTAAACGAAAAAAATATTGTGCCATTCTAATTGTGTTTTTTAATTTTGTATTTATTTATAATAAATCAAATATTACTAACATGAAAATAAACATACTTATATAAATGTCTTGGTTAAAATTTTGAAATTTAAAATTGACATATATAATTATATTATTACAAGGAAATAATTTATAAATAAATAAAAAATGAAAGATCATAAATTCATTCCTCTATTAAAATAATTAAAGTGAAATCTATTGAATATATATTTATATAAAAACAGAAATACTCTTACCAGTGAACATACGTTATCTTTCTCTCTCTTATAGATGCTTACCTGAAACAAACAATATAAATTAAAAATAATGAAAACACATGTAGAAACATTTACTGAAATATATAACTCAAAGAAAGAACAACTTTGTTCAAATGTATTTATAAATTCCATACACATTTTTATGCCAACCTAATAATGTATGTGTAAATAATAATAATGAATAAATAAAATTTAATGTGTAAACAGTGAACAGAATATTTGCTCATCTTATTTATTTTCCATTCCATTATAGAACAAGTAGACATATTTATTTTTTTATTATGAAAAATAAACGAAAAATATCGTGGAGAATTTGTGTTAATATCTTGAATTTTTTATAAATATTTTAGGAAAAATGAAAGATGGAAAACATTTCTCGTACTATTGTAAAAATATACATACATATACATATATATATATATATATATATATATATATATATATATATATATATATATATACACGTGTGTGTGTGTAATATGTTTAAATAAAATTGTTTATAAGTACGATAAATTAGTAATTTACTATTTTGTTTTGTATATAAGATTGGATTTATGAAGTGGAAAAATGGATTGAGATTATCACTAAACAAGGTCTGGGCACAAGGTTGAATAAGCGCCAAGGCCACAAATTTACGCCACTATCAGATATTTTATACAACGGGAATTACAAATATAACACGTATAATTTACTGTTATTGTGTTCTGGAAAAACATACCGGGGGTGGAAAATTTCCACAAACATTTCGAATTCTCTGATGTAGTACACACGCTGTTTGTTTTAAATGAAGATAAATGTATGCTATTCCGTTCAAAGATATATGAAATGAAATAACAACGGTGTGGGCATAAAATTAAATCTTACTTCATATTTGATACGACTTAAATGTTTTATACACACAACAATAAATATATTTGATTAATTATAGTTTCTTCAGCAAACGTTGCATAAATCTGAATGGAAAATATGGCAAGAATAACTAATTGATGTATATATTTTTTTGAATAATATGGTAATTTTCTTTTACGTGTAAGTAATGATTTTCCATTATTACTGCTTCTGATCGATAAATCGTCTATGTTTTTTTATTATTAGAAGCTATTACAATTTATTTATACATTCAGTTTTGTACGTAATAAAATTTTAATCCGTATAGTAATTACAATTTTAAATCATTGCACGTTTTTATTGGACGTTGTAAATTATCGACAACTGAACTGAAATAATAGCAATTTTGTTTAATTAAATCGATTTATAAATACATTACTTTGATAATAAATCATATTTTTATTACATTCATGTAAATTTTAATTATTCTGATTTAATTTATTCCCTGTATAAAATATATCCAATAATTGAAGTCATTTGAAAATATAATTTATTGAAATTGTTTTCGAATGAAAATAAATCAATGAAAATGATGAAATTGTTTTCGATAATACATTTAGGTATGTAATTATTAAATTTGGTACAATGTAAAAAAATTATTCTAAAAGTTCATATTTAATCATAAAAAAGTATATTTTTAAAAGTATCATTAGTGTAATTACAAATTACGAACGTATAATCATTTTAATTACGTGATTAAAAACATAAATTCATAAATGCGTTCAACTATTTCATTAAAAAGCAAAACTTTTTTTATAAAACATAACTTCTCTCTTTAATAAGCGAGCACCATACAACCAAGAGAGTTTCTAAAATACACAAACGTTCAAAAGTAATCTCGAAACTTCAATTATAACAACAATATTCAATTAATTTTACTAGATTCGAGTTTGTAATAAAAAACAAACAAACAGAAGGCAGACAACTTAAAATAATTACTTTTTATTTAATTATATTTATATATTGAATGTAAAATAAGATTTTACTTGAGTTTATTAAAAATTAATTTTTAATAAATGTATATACCTTAATAAAAATTTGCACAGATTTCTCTCAAAATAACTTATTACTATAGAAGCTATATTAAATATATTTTTAATTAAATTAGAACATTTTGAAATGGGTATATTAATCCATTTTATTTCTTTTATGAAATAGTTATAACTTGTGTTTATAACGTTTTATAAAATAAAACATTTCAGCAAGTTGGTAATAACATAAAAAGTATAAACGGGTAAATAATAATAATTACAATCAATAAATAATAAATAATTATACATTTACAACTTTATTGATTAAATGTTAAAATATCGTAATATTCCAAAATAGACCTTCAGCATAATTAACTGGAAAGTATGCTAACAAAGTCGTGAATGTACGATTGCAAAATACACTTTTTAATAATTAATCAGAACCAAAATGTTAAATATGAAAATTAAAATTATTATATTAAAAAAAGTATAATTAAATTAAATAATATGTTGAGTAAAATATTGAGATATTCACAAATATACTGTTTAGAATTGTATAATACAATTGATACTGAAAAATATGATATACTTTTTTATTTTTCAGGAAAAGAAACGATAATTATAAAATTTTAATTTAAAGGTTTCATTATATAAAATTTAGAACAAAAAAAATTAAATCAACGAAAATGGTTTTAATCTAAAATTACTAAAAGCGTAGCAAAAATCTCATTAAAATTAGTTATGCCGATTAGAAATAATACGTAATTTTACTATTTTACAAATTACTGCGATAAACATTGCATAAGAAAATAGTCATGTTTATAGACGAAAGTTTTTTTGTGTGGATATTATTACATAATTTATTCAAATTAATATGCAAAAATTTGGTAAATACATAAATATTTATTGAATAATAACAATATTTGCATAGAGTTGTTCATAAAAGTATTATTAATACATAACTACATATATTTTGTATATAAAGAGGGTAGAAAGTTCGAGCCAAAATAGGAATGTAAAAAGTTCGAATCCATGGACATTCAACAGACTCCAACGAACATCGTCAAATAATGATATACATAAATACTTACTAACAAGAATTTATCAAAACCAACTTTTCATTCATATACATAATATGAATACTTTTTATTGATATAAACTAAAATATAATTTTGTTAATATTAAATATTCGTTTTGATTATATATATATATATATATATATATATATATATATATATATATATATATAATATGTATGTGTTAGAAAAGAAAGACGCTAAGATTTTTAACTCATCTAGGTATACTTTAAGTCCATAAAGTAATTTTATCCAATACAAACGTCAACTATATCTCTCATAACTTATAATGATGATAAATTGTACAAGTTTTCAACGAGAGGGTATACGTTATAAACGATGTATATGTATATATATGTGTGTGTATTGTGTATATATGTGTGTGTATATGTGTATATATATGTGTGTAAATATATATATATATATATATATATATATATATATATATATATATATATATGCAGTTATAGCATGAAACACAAATCAATCAGAAGATATTGGAAAGACTGTGTTATAAAAGTTGAACATTGATGAATGTGGAAAATTACTTCTATTCAAGAAGAAAATAAATAAAAAGCAAAAAAATTACCTGTCGAATAACCATTCTATAAATAATAATTTATGAAAGTAAATAAAAATTTAAAAAATTGAATTTATTTTTCTAAAAGACGTTTTCAATGAGTTTTATTGTATACTTTATATAAAATTGTACGAATATATATATATATATATATATATATATATATATATATATATAAATGATTAAAAATAATCGATACAACATATAAACGTTAAAGTAAAAAATTGTTTTTATAAAATAATTGAGTACATATGCTTTTCAGTTATTTCCAATTACTTTTAATGGTTTTATAGCCAGATGATGTCAATAGATACTACACAAATTAATGTGGTAACTAAATATTTAACAATTTAATTGTTATTGCTACTAGCAATGCTCAATATAATGTAGTGTTATGTATGTATGCATATAAGTCTAATTTACTGACAGCAGTTCAAGAAACTTAATAATCAATCAACGAGACTAATAGATATTCAATTTAGTAAGTAAATTGCTGTTTTGAATACTTGTGAATTATTGCTTTAGACAAACTTATCAATATAAACTCAAACCATAAATATGTCATATAAAAATACAAAAAAGAAATAAACATGAAAAGTTGATTAAAAAATTATGACCATTGAAATATTTGAAATATATAAACGATGGTAATAAATGTCAAATAAGTTATTATTTTTAATAGAATCTTTTCTGTATTGAAAAAAAAATATACAAAAATAAAATTTTAAAAATCAAAATATTTATTTATTTTTAATACCTCGCAACTGTAATTTGTTATGCATTTATTTTCGATCGGAAAGAAATTTTATTTATGGCTGTTTTCGACTGCAATATTTAATTTGAATAATATATTTGATAACGATAAAAAATTTCATTAATTTTTAATCTTGTATTATTATCAAACTTGAAATCAAATTATAATATATGTATATAGTTAAGTATTAATATTTTTCTAATAAAAATTTTATACCAAAAACTGATTGTAAGATATTTTTTATTTCGTAAAGAAATTTATTTACGTACGTACATGTTTATATTACAGTAAAATCTGATTTGAAATTGTATGTTTTATTTGTAATGTAGCGATGAATCTGTCACTTTGTAAATATTTTTTCAATACAAAGATTGAAATATATATTCGCGGAATTAGATGATTAATTATAGGTCTGCCACACACAGTGCCTTAGTTAAATAGCTTATTTGTTTACGCTTGGGCCATATGTTACTAAAGGTAAATGTGTTGAGAGAAATAACGACCCTTGATGTCGGACTAATTAAATTTATCCTTTGTTCAAAATAACAGTTGTCTTAATCATAATTTCACTAAGATAAACATATAAAGGTTGTAAATCTGCCTTCGCCACCAAATGTGTACCCATCTTAATGGCTAATTATTATTTAGTGCCGCGCCATTTAATATCTTGCGGTAAACCACCTCATTCCACGAGCATAATTGTACCAACACACAGTGGAGGATATATTATCTTAGCTTAAGTAAGCGTTGTGTTTACTCGTGAAGTTTTTGTATAAACTGTGTAATGTAAATTTTAATGACGTTTACATAACAACAACAACGCTCGATTAAAAATCACAAAATAATTTCTTAAAATGATTCAGTTCAATTAAAACTTTTAGTTGATTTTAATAATCCTAATTGCTTGAATACTTGTATTTCGATACAAATTGATTCGATCAAAAATGAATTCACTGATAAATTACACGTTTTGTATTAATTAGTTTTAATAAAACATTTTCTTGTCAAATTTCAAATTACTATTTGTCAAATAATGAAATAAGTTTTCTTATAGCTAAATAATATATATATTTCTAATTTAAATATTAACTATAAGGTAAAAGTTCACAGGGAAAACCCACTTAAATAACTATTATACATTTTATTTATAGAACTTTTCAATCAATATTTTTTACACATAGTTCTGAATAATGTATTTTGACTTTATTTAAAAAACAAGAAGAAAATTAATTTATCTAAGTTAAATACAACGTATAAATCAATAAAAAATATTAAATGCACAGTACTATTTAAATTATTTTTCTTAAAAAATAAATACATTTGAGTATGAAATATAAAATTATATATATATATATATATATATATATATATATATATATATACATATATATATATATATTAAAATGAACATGTGTAAAATTGCTTGTCACTGATTTGTATTATAAAATGTTAAACACATCAATAACTTGGGGTAAGTTCTTTAATAAATATACATGGAATTATAAATAAGGGTTGTCAATATATATTTTCAATAAAAATATTCAAGTTAGGTGACCCTACATCAAATTTGATTGCTGGTAACATGACAACAATAATCGTTTAAGTAGAAAAGAGGGTTGAATATAATATAGGGAGGATTAAAATGAAAGTTTGAAGCTATGAATTCAATAAGCACACATGTTGTGATGCGAATAGTTTCTAAAAGAATTTTACATACAGTTCAGTTAATAATTTAAAATGTATGTTTTTTTAATACTAATAGAAAAACTATTCTGTCACATTGTAATTAAAATTTCATTAAATATTTTTTAATTAAAACGAGTTCAGGTTGTAATATTAACGGCATAAATTAGTTTTTTTGTTTCAAAATATTCACATTGGAAAGGGAATGCTTTTTTACTAGCAAATACTGTACGTTATATTAAATAAAAAAATCTTTGCTATACGTTTTCAGACTTGAATCATTTATTAGCGCGTAATAAAATAAATTACTCTGATATTTCTGATCCTAATTAAAATATATATTATGTATGCAAATATACATGTATTTGAGATGAGAACATGTAAAGCAAGTGTATACAAATATTGTAGTATTAAGAGATATATTAAATAATATATAACAATGGTATAATTTTATAGCAATCAATGTAATTGTTTGAGCTTGTAAAACATAAACGTGCAGAAAATAATTAAACACGTTAAATACACTTGTAGCATAATAAAAGAGAAACACTGGATATATATATATATATATATATATATATATATATATATAGGTATAAATTAACATAAGCTGCGTATCAAACACCTTCTAAACACTTGTGGTATTCACGGTTACACAAGAGAGTTAGTTCCCAGTCCTACTCGCCCTATTCGATGACCACACTGACCTATTAATTAATCCAGTTAAAGCTGGTTAAATAACTCGATATTGCAACATGAGTAATGACATCATGAAAACAGTTGTGACACAGTAAAACGATCTGGCGATTTTATTATTTGTTACCTTAAAAACATGTTTCTTATTTTAAGATTATTTTTTTGCATATATTCAATATGTAAAAAAATAATACGTAGATTTTAAAAATAAATTATATTCACTATATCACATACATAATTGATATCAATTAATTGTGTTTTGTAATTAATTTTCACAGCAAATATTTGATATAGTTGTGATTTATTTCAATATATATATATATATATATATATATATATATATATATATATATATATATATATATATATAGTGTGTGTGTGTGTGTGTGTATATATATAATAATAATAATATTAATAATAATAATAAACCTGATTAAGATTGTACGTTCAAAGGTAAAGGTTCCACTTTTAAAACATTTTCACTGAATTCAATTTTATCTTCTTTTATTTAAATTTTAAAAACTTTAGTTAAGGAAGTGTGTGTGTATGTATTATATGTGTGTATATATATAATTGAAACTCGAAAAATAAAGCTATGTTAAAAAAACAGAAGTAATTAAAATATATAATTAAAAATGGGATAGCAAAAAAGAAATGTTAAAAAATATAGTAATTTAGTGTATACTTGTTACAAAGGCACAAAAACATTTTTTATTATATTCAATTTTATATTTTTTTTTATTTTTTGATTAATGGAAAACAATGTTTCATTGAATCATAATAAAAAGTCAAAAACAATGTTTCTTTAGATCATAAATTATAGAACAGTAATCTGATTATTGTTCCATAATTTATTCTCAGAATTTCATTAATCATTATGGATTTCACAAAAAGTATTTTTATTCAACTGACGTCACATAAATATTAATTAAGTATTTTTTGTATTGTATAAACAATTTTAATTTTATTACAAAAAAATTATCTGGTTTATTTAAAACAGGTTCATATATATATATATATATATATATATATATATATATATATATATATATATATATATATATATATATATATATATATATTTAATAAAACACAACTGCTTGTATACAAAAATATTTCATAACAATAGAATTGTAAATAAGTAACAAAGATTAAAAAAAATATAAAAAGTAATAATAATAATTCAAACAATAATGATGTAAAAATATGAAATATAAATATAAAAATAAAATAAAAAAATGTAGCAAAAAAGAAAGCAAAATTTGCATATTACATTAATTCGTTCACATTCGCATACTGTGCAATATATTTTGTGAGAATAATTTGCATTTTGTAACCACGAATGTTTAATTTCTATGCTTAATTATATTGTCATGTCTTTTGTGTTGTTTTTAATGAAACATTTCTATTAATAATAAAAAAAAACGCCATTTCTGTAGCAATTATATAAAATGAATATTAAAATGTATTCTTACACAAAAATCGAAATAATTACTTTTATTTATATCGTAATTCATTTATATAAATTATTGTCATTTTGCTAATGAATATTCTGTTTTTCTTATAAAAAGTAATATTTTTTTAATAAAGAGTTGTCAGTGTGTATATTTTATTTACTAATAAATACATTAAACGATGTTGATATCCTTATATTTTATAATAAAATTATACAGCTAATGTTATTGAGTTAATAAATATTATAATAAAAAATTAATATAAAAAAATATTAACATATAACATGAAATTATTTATTCGTATACAACAGTTATTTTATTTGACCTTGCTTGTTTTTTAAGGTGTTAATTAGTTAAAATGAATGATGTGGAAAAAAAGAAATATAAATATTTTTAAACATGTATATAACTCTCATTCGAGTCTTTGGATCAAATTAAAAAGTTTCATTGTTAATAAATGTCGTAAGAAATTTTCTCAATTTAATTTTGTTACAATCAATTTGACAAAATTAAACTGGACCGAATGAGAAAAGCGCAAAGACTTTATAAGCATTCGTATAATAAATTAGTATATACAAAAGAAAAATAGTAACATCAATGATGATGCACTCGTAACAAAGTGGATTAAATTACTCATTCATTGCCCATTTAAAAGGGTTAAGGAGGATGGAGAAGGTCGTTCAAAGGTCACTGAGGAAGTATTAATATTCATATTATTCGAATAATTCTTCATCAAACTCGACTTACTTGATGGAGTTATGTCATTTCAATTATTTTTAATATTTGCTATTGTTAATTTGTGTCCATAAAGAAAAGGTCAATGTAGCGGTGATGTTTACAGTTCAGAAACGATATTTACACTTTACTGTCATGTGTTGACAAAATGGCGCGTGTTTGAATCTTCATTATGTGTATTGATCAAGAAAATTAACATAGAACTGCCATCGGAATATATTTACTTACATTACGAATAAATGTTTTATGTTGTATATTAAATTGATTAAATATTATACTGATATATAAATGGATAACCGACTTATCTGATATCTCGCTAGAATATTTGATCATTTTTATTATATTGCATTTGTGATTTATATACCTAATCTTGTCCATTAATCAATAATATAAAAGGTTCGATATAAACTGTAAATAATGTACACGTGTATAAAAACGTACACGTATACACACAACGAAGATAATTTTGTACATTCGCGATATATACATACAAAATTATTTATATTTGTTTCCAATTATTTCAATTTTAAAAAGGAAATTGAAAAGAACCTATTCAACTGAAACAAATATCTTCTTGAAACGTTAAGTAGGATATAAAACTTTTATTATCAACGTCTCTATATTTCATATTTATGTTTGGAACTCACAACGGCAGAAAGGTTTATAGAATATATATATATAGTAAAATAATTTTACAATAAGTATTACAAGTATATAACTTAAATCTTTTCTTTATATTTTATACATACTAAGTTTAATAAATGTTCAGTCAAGCATGTAAGTTGATTTATTTGATTTATAATATACCGAAATATGTAAACGTTTATTAAAGGAAAATGTTTTTTCTTGGAATTTAACGATTAAAATTATTGAACAATACTATGTGGATAGACATGTCGCTCATAAATTACATGCAGTGAAATGAAAACAAAGTACTATTAAAATATTTTTATAGTTTTTATTTTAATGAATTATTCTTACATTATAAATTTATTTTAGACAAGTTCATAGTTTATTTGTTTGAAAAATAGTAACTGTTTTATATATTATTTAAAATAAGTAGAGAGTTCAGTAGTTAAACTATTGGCCTATTTTTCAGAATTTTTAATTTATTGATTACATACTGATTTTTTTTACTAACAATAAATTAATTAATAATATTAAATAAAGTATATTTACATAAAACGATCTTGTATTTTAAATCTAACAAAATTTTAAAATGAATATTTTTTTGGGAAAGAAAGAAATTTTTAAGATTCAAATTTACGGAAAAATACATTTTTGTATTCACGAAAAAATAAAATGCAGATAGATAAGAAAGTGAATAATATTAATACAAATAAGATGTAATTAAAAAAAAAAAAACGGAACTGCGCCTATAAAACATTTTTATTACAAGAAATATAAAATTAGCCATGAACTTTTTCAAAACAATTCGTTCTCCTTGTATACAAAATATTTTTACTATTTAAATTGTCGTAAAAAAATATATTAGTTTTTAAAATATTCTGTTTTATTTTGATCTTTACATATTAAAAAATTGTGTTAGATTTTTATTTTAAAGAACAAATATGGATATCTAGTTATTTGTTAACGATTAAAATTAATATTTAAAAATAAAATCACTTAATTTAACTACTATATTGGTATTTTTACTTCATATTGACCATCTAGGGTAATTATGATTTATTTTCTAGGCATGTAGAAAACATGAAAATCTTAATAATTCTCAAAACTGAAAGATATCAAATTTTAAACGATTTAGATATTTTTAAATCAGATAAATTTTAGAATTAAACGAAATACTTCTAAGTATTTTTTAAAAAATTACAATAAAATTTAATAATAAATGTGTTTTACTTTAAGACACATTTTTATAGCGTTTAAAAATGTCTTCATTCTTGTAAAAATATACTTACTGGAATATTTCAAAAAAATAAAAATTATGAAAATATTTTATTATTAATATTTTGTATCGAAGATACATGCATAGTAATTATAAACTTTGTCTTGTTCTTTGAAGCCAAGTTTTATAAAAAAAACGATAAAATGCTAATATTATTTAATTTTAATTCATTTAAGATAAATAAAGACGATTTAATTAAATTCATTTAAGGTAAGTAATTTAATTAAGTGGTTGAATTTAATTAATTTAACAGAAAGAATATATTATAAAGAATATAGATAGTATAAAAAACCATAGTAAATGAAAATTAAATTCTACTGACATTTTTATACAAGTATTTAAAAATGGAACATTATAAAGAATGGAATGGTAATATAGGGCCATACAAATAAGACGCCTAGATTTGCGTTTTATTCAAAATAAACATGTGTATAGTTTCTTTTTAATGAAACACAAATCTGTGTCGCATTTGGATGACCCTATATTATTTAATTACAAAATTTCAATCGATCTGAAGTATATATATTTTTATACAATAAAAATATAATGTTTAAAAATATGGATAAATAGTGTAGTAAGTTTATGCTTCAATAAAATCAATTATTTTACATGTTTAAAAACGAAATAGAGAAAACATTCTATATAATTATTACAAGCTTGTTAGTTATGAATTCAATACAAGTAACAACTGTCAGTTTGTCTATATACATTTTTTTATATAAGTATATATAAATATTATATACATATACATAACCATACATAAAAACGTGTATATATATACACTTAAATATTTATCTAAACAATTGTAGTAAATTATGTTATCAAATATGTGTTAAAAACAGGTTAATTAATTTAAAATGAGATATCGATGTCAAAAACGAGTACAATAAATAACCGAATCGTTTTGTTTCAACGACATATTTACCTATCTTTTTTGACACTGGCGACGGAGAGTAGCATTCCTTTGGTTATAGATAAACAAAAAGTCAATTATGTCGAAATCAACATCATGGATTGTCAAAGTCCCGCTATACAAAATAACGGTACCGGTTATTAATATTCAAACATACACCAATGACGCAATTCTTCCAACAATTCTCATAATGTTGATAGAGAGGGCCGTTGGCAATACGGGTCCGGTTTCAGGTGTGGTTATCATTGACCGTCCGAAAATCGGATGAATGATAATTCACTTCCTAGCAAACGTAACGTAAATGTTTACTTGATACTGCACAGTCACGAATGCTTCGCATAAATCATTCGGATATATTTAGATATTGTATACACATCGTATATGCATATATATTTATTCATGTTTTCAGGACATTAGAATGTAAGCCACTAGGTTTAACGATTTGTTGTCATTCTGTTATTTTATTGTTACTTATTTAATTAATATTTTTGATTTACTATTATCGATAATCATTTCATATTAAATTATGTTTGGGCGAAGGTTAAAACTATTATTAAATAAAAAAATTAATGCAGATATTTCAAAGAATTATGTACAAGTTTACCATATTATAAATCGACAATAATAAATATTTATATTTTTAAAGAATTATTAATTCAATATATTTTATTATTATTACTAAGTCCCGAAAGACTAAATTACTTTAAGGTAATATATTTTCAAGTATATTTAAGTTAATGGTTTTATACGTATTAAAAAAAATCTACTTTAAATATCATTAGTTTAACAAAGCGAAATTTAAAAGGAAAAAATCTTATAATATACAAAGTAATGGAGAGTTCCGGACAACATTCTGTTATTACATCAACAGTGGATACAAGACATTCCCATTGCCCAAATACATCTCCCAGTCCTCACAAACTTTCCATGCAGCGAACACCCAACTCGCGAACTTTGTACCACCCATTTTCATTCCCACGGACTCATTCCAACACCTACCACCCGCACTCAACTGCTCGACATGTCTATTGATCAGTCGATTTGAATAGAACACACATAGATATACTTTATTGATCTTCAAATGGCAGCAGTGTGCTGTAGATGGAGGACGAGAAGGAAGAGATGGGCGAGGTGGTAGGAGAAGAGGACGATGAGGCGAAGAAGGAAAACACGTCTATGGTTTGGGCGCACGGGGACCAGGGGATGCTATTGTATACAAGAGAGCACCTCTATTGTTTTGTTCTCAGTTCGTGTGGGAGCGGCGAGGGGTTTTAGAAACTGAATAATAATGGCATACTATTGCTTCTCTAAAAGCAGTAACTTGGACTATAAATTACTTATGTACATTCTAACACATACACATACATACACATTTAAATAATTTTGTTCGTATGGTTGGTTATGAAGTTGTTATTGCTTTTTTCGATTAAACTTTTTATTTTCAATTCTACTCGCGTATTGTTATTTTGTAAAGTTTTAATAAAAAAATATTTTATTAGGAATATACGTATAAAATTTCAATTAAAAAAACATTTATTTCGTCTGAACTTGTTTTTGTTCAACATATCAAAGATTTTTTTACATTTCAACATGAAATCATATCAGTTTTTTCACTAAAATGTAATGTTATATAAATTTTTTCTCAATATTTTCAAATATATAAATTAAAAAACAAAAATTTACATGAACTACTATTTTACTATATTTATATATATATATAATGTGTATATGAGTATTTTTTTGTATTTATAAAAATATAAAGCTGAATTAATTTGCATACAAAACACTTACTTCGTTACAAAAAAAATATACAAATAATTTATATCTAAAACAATGTATTACAAAAAATAAAATAAAACTATAATGCACATCTGTATATGATTTTATTTTTTAAATCATTACTATATTTTTTAATTTTTAATATTTTTATAAATTAATTTTTACATTCAAAAACACATCTTTTTAAATAACAATAAATTGTTATTTATATATTTTAAAGTTAGATAATTTTTTATATATATATATATATATATATATATATATATATATATATATATATATATATATATATATATATATATATATAAATATATCTGAGATTAAAAATTTGAGAGAAATATATTTTTTTTAAATTATTGAAAAAATACGGTTCAATTTTAAATTACAATTAGTGCAAAAAAATTTTGGGGATAGTTAACCGTATTAACTATCTATGTTATAAATTCACCTCTGGTCTAGATGCTAAAAATAAATTTTATTAATTATAAATATATATATTTATTTTTTTATTTATAAAACTTGTAATCTATCTTAAAGATAAATTTATATAAAATTGACTAGTAATTGGTAGTTCGAATTGCAAATTTTCAGTATTAATCTGTGTGTGCGTGCGAAAACATATAGGTGCGTGCTCGTGTTTACACAATATTCTAATTTCGCTTTAGGCCGATGATAATATTATAAATATCTAGAGCAAGAATAATTAATCACAAACTAAAATTACAAAATTCAACTCGTGTAGCAAACAAGTATTGGAATATTCAAAAGTCGTATAACTTATTTTAAAGTATAAAACCGTACACAATGTTAATTTACACAAATAAATTATAGTGTTTTAAAACAATAAACCATTTAATTTAAGTAGCGATAAATTATTCCTTCGTAAAGCAACCATGTATTGTAGAATATGATGGCTAATTTTATCCGTATGTTCATATATTATTCAGTTCTATACAAGTATTTAAATAGAATTATTATTGACAAATAATAGCTGATTGTTTGGAATATTTAAATGATCTATAAATTAATTACATTTTAATTATTTCCAAAAAAAATATAATTAATATAGATTTTTTTAATATGACGCACTGATAGAAGTACGTATATTAATGATTAAAAGTGTATAAAATGTATGTCAGATTTTAATTACGTAAATATGAATATGAAACAACTTTTTCTTTCAAAGATGTTTTTATTTCCGATTATTAATTATTTTACTTTCACTTTTATCATTAATAAAAAAAAACTATTGTTTTACGATTATAATCGTAATATGATTCAATGAAATATAAGCTGATTAAAATATTTCCATCTATTAAACATACATTTAGATAAATTGTTTCGATGATTAAGGAGCGGCTTATAAAATAAGAGTTAACAACTTCATGGTCATGCAAGCGTACACAATGCATCCCGTGTTGTAATGCCTGTCGGGGTGGCGTAAGGGGACAACATTTTAAGTGCAGATAAACTTCGATCGAATGAGAAAAGACTTTACAGATTGTTTGTTTACTTTGAAATTATTGCCATAATTTAAAGAGGAAAACAGGCGACTTATAGGCATGTATGCAATCTCACAAAAGACTTGGCGAATGTGTGAATCGTACGACCTGTAACTCTGCCAACATTATTCACACCTGAATGACTTCGAAGATATTAAATAAGTTTTGTTCAAAATCTTGCATGGATGGAATCTATTCTATTAAGGAAACTTTCGACAAGTTTCAACATTGATTTTGTAACGAAGTTTAAAACAATTTCGTGTGTATATATACTTACAAGTTTTATTATCACATTCTTTGAAAATTATTTTACAACAGATTGAAATGTTCGCCGAACGAGATTTGAAACAAAAAAACTTGTTACTTTACATTTATTTTTATATTACAAATGATAAAAAAACATTATGAAAAAATAAATTCAATCTAAAATCAAAATATAAAATATCATTTCAGTTTAAATATATTCAAATATATTTATTTCATGTTTAACCAGTTTTAGAATTAAATTACAGATTTTTATCTATTAATTTGAATTCTATTCTATAAATTTAATTTGTTTTACACACGTAACCTTGAATTTTTCATATTTTATATGAATAACCATTTTATTTATATATATAATATAAGGCGTAGTTTGATATTATGTAGTTTATTATATTTAATGAGAGAATAAATATTGTTAATTGAAGATTGTTTATCGAGGTAAAAATTCCAAGATTATATATATATATATATATATATATATATATATACACACACACGAGATAATTTTTGTAAATAATGAAAAAATATAAATAATTACTGAACAAAATACATGTTTGCTGAATAAAATACACGTTTTAAAATGTTGCATGATAAACATACGTTTACTTGAATCGTTAACAATAGTAGTTATTAATTTAAGGAAACCATTTCACTGTTATATGCTATTTGTATAAATGAATACATGTTTGTTTTGTATTTGTTTGATTTGACATAAAACGTATTCAAATAAAGACCATTTTACTAATGCGTTTTACGTTAAAACTGTACAATTATTTATTATTCTACGATGTACTTTAATATGCTAAAATATTTTTACTATCTGGTATTTTCACTTAAAAATTATGAATAATCACAACGTTGTACACTGAAACTCTTATATGTCTTGTTTGAGTATAATATATATCCACGGAACATAGAAATGAAGTCTTTAACACGTGTGAGAAGTATTTACAATAATTTTCAGAAACATTACTACATTTTCTCGAAAAAAAGAGAATTATTTAATTCATTTCCGGACATTAAAGCGGAACAAAATTATTTTAAAAGCCCCTGACCAAGAACCTTTTAACCTAGCGGTGACGGTGTACGACCATTAATTTCCTTAATGCATTGGTTTTATTGTCATTAAGGGAATGCTGAAAGCTTTCTAGACCCAACGACGCGAATTTACAATCTCTTTTATCGCGAAATACTATTAATTATAACGTTTTTGATAATAAACGTTGACAGAAAACACAAAAGTGTACACAACGTGAATTATACGGGAAAGGAAAAGCCGTTTATTATTACATTTCCTAGCAAAGGAATAAACTTCAAGTGCTATAAATTGTCAACTACAACAGAAACAGCACACGTACAGCGTTTATGGAAATTACATTTGTTTTGAAAATAATTGTTCTTCTTCGTTTACAATTGTTTTTATTTTATTTTAACAAGTTTACTTAAATTAGACAATGTATAAACCAGACGAAAAACTTTTATAATAAGCTCTACGCAGAGAAACAGGAGCGTTATATAAGATCGTAAAAGTGTCATTATGGAATAAACTTTACAAAAAAAGTGTAAAACTTGTTGTTATGGATACGAAGAGCAATAAAAATGCATTAACTACGTACATTTTATAACCTTGAGATGCAAAAATCTACAAAAAAAATACAAATACTTTTATTTCGGTGATTACGTATATCCCATTTAAACTTAAATACTTTCAAGACAGGTTGAATAAATACAAACTTTGTAAGGAAAACAATGAAGGGACCCACGTGTACAAAAATATGAACAAATTACATAGATATTTTTCTATTAATAATAATAAAATCAAATGTAATGAATTAAAATTATATTCAATTTTTTTCATTAAAAACAGCATAGATATTTCAAATAATCCCCAGCTTTATTTTTGTAATAAATAAAATGTATTGTTAACAATGTTGCGAGACGCTTTTTATTATCATTTTTAATATACGTTTTATTACTTAATATACAGAAATATCCAATAATTCTTTTTATGTACCATAATATATAACATAGTAAATAAATTTTAATATCAAACGACAAAAAAACACTTTTAGAATATATTCTGAGATGAAAGTTTTGAAATAATTTCTCTCGCGAATTTATTTTAATTATCGTTAATTAAATACAAAATTCAAGAAAAATTAAAAAAATATTTTCTACGTACTAAATAAAGTAGTTATATTTTTATGTACATTCTTTAATATGAATTTATTTAATCATTTATAAAATGTATTTTTTTATTTTTTGTACATAGAATTCATATTTTTTTATTACAATAGCAATTACAAAAACAAAGACTAAAACACTATTTGACGAAGAGTTTTATCTATATACACATAAATAATTTTCTTCAAGAAAATAATTATTTGTTCTTTGATAAAAAAATAGCAGTTATATAAATACATTCCATAATAAAATATCTGTATAGTTAAGATAAAAATTTATTATAGTGAATAGTTCGTTTTTAAGTATGTTTTCTATAGAATTTTTATATTTAAAAACAACATTTGATTACAACCGAATACCCATAAATATATAAACGAAATTTATCACTAATTACACAAAAAGTTAGTCAGTTACTTAATTGTTTATAACAGTATAAGAAATTATATTTAAAACTGTTCAATGTTTTATGAATATGTATAATTAATTGCTCTGTACACTGACATCTGGAATATAATATGAATTGTGTAATTACAAATAAATACTGCCGAAATTTGAGTGATAAATTAAGTATGAAACTAACTAACTATCCAACTATTAATAAACTTATTAACGGTAAAACGTTTAAACACGTTTCCTAATATTATTTTATAATTTACTGGTCAATATTTTTACAAATGATTTCGTTTCTTTTTTGGCATGAAGAATGAATAGATATTTTAAAGACTATTGTAATTACGACGACGAATAATATATTTTTCTACATTTATTTATCTATTCTATGTACATATGGAAACATATTTTATCGTGAAAATGAGGACAAATAAAAACGGGGTCATAGACCCAAAAATAAAATGAAAAAAATGAAAACACGGCAAAGTGAAATATTTACACAACATTTTTTTCATATATTTAAATTAGTAAAATCAACAGTGCGCAATGTCGAGTATGTTTGTAGGTAAATTACAACGGACGTGTCAAGTGAATAATGTGCTACATTTTCCGGTGGAACGGCCTAGGCGAGAGGTGTGAGTCGTGTATGTGCGTATTTATGTATTATGTGTGTGTGTGTATGTTTGAGTGAATGTGTGTGTGTGCAGCAAGCAGATCTCGTCAGCCAGGTGTGGGATGCAAGGATAGATGAGATGAAGTGGGTAAGGGAATATGTTGTGGTACACAAAGATCAAGTTGAGTGCCCTTTATATGTAAACAGTAACTTTGTTACGAATTAAAATTCGACAAATGTTTACATTCATAAAAGAATATAAAATCCATTTATTGTTAACATTGTTATTTACAATAGAGAATTGTAAGCTGATTAATACCTAGCATAAATTGAACAATAATTGTGAATGCATTTAACAATAGTCGTTTTCTATTTGTGACATTTACAGTTATGGTTAAGTAATTTGAATACGATTATAATTATTTTAAAATATATAAATGAAAGTACATATCAGATAAAAAGATTATTTATGTTTAAAATAAATGTATTCATGTATATTTAAATATATATTTGTATTTTAATATTTGAAATATAGAGAAAATAAATTAAAACTTACTCATGAATAATAAAAGACGATAGTTAAATTCGACAAAAAATAACAGTCAATTTATATTTTTTTTCTCTGAAAATTAAAACTGACAATCTCACTTACTTTTTTTTAAAAAAAACTCATATGATTTAAATCTTGGAAAAATGGAATACTTAGTATGACAAAAAATTTTGAATTATTTTCTATAAAATAAACTAAAATATTTTTCAAATCATTTGATTTATTTTATAAAAATCAATTAATTTTGAAAAATATTAAATACTGTTTTATATAAAATATACTTAAGATAAGTAAGTACAGTAGTTATATATTTATATTTCGTATGAGAATAAAATCTATGTGCTATTTTTCCTTACATATATATTTTACTTATCAATAATATTGTTTATTTAATCAATTAAATATTTTTCCAGTATCTAATAAGATTTTTCTAATATTTTAACACCATCACAACACTATTTTAATGAATAGAACTAAATTTTATATTAATCAAGTCAAAATATGACTTTTATTTAAAAATCACGATTTTTATTTTAATTAATTTCAAGTAAAAAATCCATGAAATGGGACTCGATTAATTAAATTATTTTCTTATAATAAATAATGAAATAGAACATGTAACAAAGAATTCTAATAAATGAATTTTTTATTGAGATGTTTAATCTTTTAAAAATATCGTATAATTACTGTTAGCAAATTTTCAATAAGACTATCATCCATTTTAGAAACTCTATACTTCATCAAACAATTTAAAATCGTCAAATTGTAATTTTGCAAATTGCTATTAAATTGGTCTATTAATATGTAATCGTTGAAAAATTTGCTCATTTCTTTAACAATATAATTTGTCAGAAATCTAATTCAGTAAAAATTTATTTGAAGTAATTTATTTTTTTGGTTAATAAGAAATATCATTATAATCATAATTAATTGTAAAAATGTTATAATTAGACAACATATCATTCATTGTAAAGAGGGTAGGATTTTTGTAATGATATAAAAAAATCATTTTTAACATACAAGAGATATTTTTAAAGAGAAAATATTAAATATAACTGATTCTTTAAAAATAATTATATACATATACATGATTATTTAATGCTAATATTTATGATATGTATGCAAGTATACTGATATATAAAAATATATACTTTTCTAAAATTTCTATATTATTTAAAAAAGAAAAATTATTTCGCTCTGTTTATACTGCATTTCATATAATTAGTGTTAAACGTTTCTATTAACACAATTTTCTAAAATATATATTTTTACATGAAATAAAATTAGAAAACTGTTTAAAAACATTTCAAACTGCTAAGTATATATACTTTAGAAACTGTTATAGTTTGATATAAAACGCTTAACGAATTACAATTCTCATTAACTAATGGCGTATGTTCTACATTAAAAACAATAAGGAATTTGACAGAATTAACCTTGAAACATATATAAATATGTAGTTAAATATAAAAGAAAAATAAATGAATGTAAAAATAGTCAATATAAAACGCAAACTAAATTCGAAATAATGTAATTATTAATTCAGAGTAACCTTAACCTTTTCACAATATAAATTTTAATAAATTTGCATAATATGAACTTTAAAATACGAACGTTTACTGTATAAAAATGAGACCTTTCTTGGGTAATTTAGTGTTCAGAATAGATATATAAAAGCATATAATTTTAATTATTCATTCAACAATTTTATATAATTTATATCAACATGTTTTTTGTATACATTTCATATATATATATATATATATATAATTTAATTATTTATTATAAAACTATTTTAAATGGCCAAAATTATTTAAAATACTGATTTATGTTATTATCAAGACTAATTAAAAAAATGAAATATTACGCTATTATATTATCTTTCAAAAGTATAAGTAATTAAAAAAGATACGTTCTCTAAAATAATCTTAAATATTTACAGGTATAATGGAACGTGTATTATGTTACTTGTAATTAACATTTTTAGTTAATTAATGTTTCTTTTATTTATTTTAAGATTCAATGAAGATAATTTATTTAATTTAATGCTTTATACTGAAAATCTTGAGTATTCTCAACGAAACTTTTATGTTATTAATTATGATTGTAAATTACAGGTCTACAAAGGTTTAAGATCAGCCCGTGGGACCTGCTTTGTCCGGCTACTCAGGTCAGATAGGGCCGTGGGGAATAATTTAAAAGTCGATATAGATAAGGGCAACGAAAGGCTTGATTAAATGTCTTTTTTAATGTCTTATATTTATTAACATATAAAAATATAAAAACTACAAAAAAGTATATACATACATACACATTCTCACTTCGATTAAAATTTTTCATAATTCATTATTGATATGACCATGAATTTTGATATTTTTAGTTTTAGTATAGTTTTTATATCCATGAATACATTTTTTTATATAAATTTTGATATTTATATATATATATATATATATATATATATATATATATATATATATATATAAATTGTTACATTTAATTGAATATTAAACTACTAGTATAAAGATCATTTTATTAATAACTTTCAAATTTACTGCACTTGATATATGTAAAAAATATTTTTTTATCTCAAATAATGTAGGAAATAATTTGAATGATTACATACACATGCATACGTGTATATTATATATATATATATATATATATATATTCAACCTACGTGGCTATATGTCAAATAAAATTATAAAAAGTTTAAATAATAAAGATTTAGCGATATACTTTACTAAAAATATTTAAAAAATCTTACACCTGTTCTTCATTAAAACGCCAACTGGCAGATGATTCACTTGAAATGAAAAAATATATATATTTATAAAAAAAATAATTCATACGCGATATGTATATTATTCGAATTTAAATTATCACATATTCAATCACACCTGCTAAATACTACGTGAAAACGACTACGTGTATTAGAAAAAAGTGTAGGAGTGACAGAGAGGTGCGCGATGGGCTCAAGGCCTTGGCCCGCATGACACAATCTTCCTTCCGGTATGAATACAGATTACTAACATCCGTTCCCGTGCGATAAGTTCGATGATAATAATACAAAGCAATAGTAGAATGGCTATTATCGACCAAGCTTAAATAATTATACGGTTGAAATGTAGAAATGATAATAAATAGCATATTTATATTTCATTGATGAGTTAATTTTTTTTTTGTAATCTTATTTTTTCATAGAAATAAACTGTCTTTATTTCCATTTACATAAATCATATAGTTAAAGATATTAATTCATAAATTATTTATTAATAACTGTCGTGCCTGCATATACTAACGTCTTTTTTATCATTTTTTAAAATCTTTTTCTACATTTATATATATATATATATATATATATATAATTAATTTTTTAAGTTGAATTATCGATTTGTCAAAGTTAAAAAAATTCAAAAGAAATTAAATATATATATATATATATATATATATATATATATATATACATATAAATGAAACTTCAAATAATTTTATACAAGAAAAAAATAGTAGTTCTCATAAAAGATACAAAAAAGTTATATGAAACTATTTTAATAATTATTAGAATTGAAAAATTTATTTTATAAAAAAAATCAATTTCTAAGAGTTTAATTTGAAAAAGTTATATAAATTACATGATTCTAAATCTAATTTGAAGTATTAACAAATGGGTAATGAGCATAATTACATATATGAACAAAATTTAAAAAAGTATTATATTTTTATAAAAGGAACTAAATATATAACATTTGGTATTAACTAAATGAATGATTTCATACAGGTTTAAAAACTTGTTTCGTTACAAATGTTATATGTAAATTAATTGATATAATGATAAAAAAATTAAATATATTTTTTTTTAAATAAATCATACAAAAATGTTAAAAATTCTTTCATATTAATAAAAAATAGAATGAAATATTTAAATGAAATTCACACAATTTGAAATAGAATTTTAAATGCATTTTTTTAAAAAAAAGAACAAGTACTCAGTAAATAATATATATCATATAATTAAACCATCTGTTAAATACATATTTCAAAATTCACTTCCGACAATGACAACATTCAGAATCTGTTGTATATTATACACGAGAAAAAAGCACAAATAAACAATAAACAAACATAAATTACATCATGAAGCAAAAGAAAATAAATAATAATTATAATTATTATGTATTTCACACGCTGATAATATTTTTTTAACGTTTCGAGCCTTGAAATACAGTACTATATACGACATTGAAACTGAAAACATTTCACTTGAATTTACATCTTGACCAATATGTGGTATTGTGGTGTGAAAACAGTTTACAACATTCATTAAATAAGCGGATATACATTATTACTTAATTAAGAGTAAGCTCGTTCGACATTCTTGTTCATGAGTTTACCAACTGTGTGCAAATAACAAAGGTTATAAAATGGAAATTAAACATTAAATACTGTTTATTACAATTATGACATACAATATCAAATATAATCAAATTAGTTTTATTACTAGTCCAAAGAATTTTTATTATACGTGAATAATAATAATAATCTATGCGTTTCAATTATAAATTAGGTGTGGTTGGTTCTCATACACTACACACAATTAACTCTGTAAAACGATTCTGATTCGTTTTACCGTAATATGTATGTTAAACAATTATTATATTCGATATACCTATAAACACTTCATAGGAATAATCATATTAAGAATCTTATGATAATTAAAATTAAAAAGATTGTGAAAATAGATATAACAGTAAACAAGGTGTGAACTGAAGTAAACATCTATCAAACAACAAACAGTAAAATCATAGTCATTAGTCATATATAGAATGCTTATATATTGTGTCAATAACTTATAAATAGAAGATTTATTTTATATAAACATATGTATATATATATATATATATATATATATATATGTGTGTGTGTGTGTGTGTGTGTGTGTGTGTGTGTGTGTGTGTGTTGTGTGTGTGAGAGAGAGAATTTGTATGTAAAATGTACAATGAGGACTTAAGAATCTAAATTATGAATAATTTTGATATTATTTCAGAAAATCAGAGAGGAAATATTTTATATAAAGTAATTGAATAATTTAGAACTATTTCATTTAACATTTAGTATTTTTAGTAATTTACAAATTTTGAAAAGAACTTGGTATTTAAGACTTTGTTTTTTTTTACAATATATTTCTTTCACGTCATTCCATAAATATACACAAATACACACAAGTCTTCTCTCGTATTGAAACTTTTGTTACTATTACAAGTTTCAATACTTTGTTTATTTAATAAATTATATTAATGAAAATTATTTCAATTATCTATGTAAAAATTACTAAAGACAAAAAACTTAATGTTTTAATATAGAAAAATGACAAATTTTACAATAAAAAAATATTTTTTTATAAACAGAAACATTTATTTTTCAAGTTTAATATTTTGAGTTACTTTAAATATATTATAATTTTTTTTACTGTATTAAAAAAGAATATAATGAAAGATATGAGTTACTTTCTATTTTTTCTCATCTATGGAATTACAATTATATACTTGACTGTTTTATTAAAAAAAATAACTTCTTAATAAAACAGGAAACTTGTTATTTCTGGTAGTGAACTTAAAACTTTTTAATGTTAAATATTTAAAATTTTATTTACAGGTTTCTTATTAAAAAAATAAAGCATATTTCACAATATGTTTATAAATAAAAAGATTTATTATTTAAAATAATTAAAACTGAAAAAGTATTTTTATTAATTAATACAGATTTTTTTTATTTTTTCCTGTGTAATTTGTAATATGTATTTAACTGATTTAATCAAGCTTTAATTTTCTGTTCTATTTTGCTACATCACAAATGGTAAGACTGAACTTAAAGTCTTAATTAAAAATAATAAATATATCTTTTACGTAACATATTTCAACTTTTATTGTAATATTTTATAACTTGAATATTAAAACAATTTGGTACTAACTATTTCAAGATTAATTTAAAATAATGCAGACATATAAATTATAAAATCGTATAATTCGTGCAAAAACGTACTTTTATGTAGACTATACATATGTACATACATACCACACACACACACACACACATACATATATATATATATATATATATATATATATATATATATATATATATATATATATATATGTGTGTGTGACTGTGTGTGTGTAGGTATTTATGTACATATACATGTCATTTTACTCGTTAAGTGTTTTACGTTATAGGTAAATAAGTAATAAAATAATAAAAAAATAATTTAATAGCAAGTAGTAAATGCGTTCTGTCGACATAAATAAATTTCCTTTCGAATGAAAAAATAATAATAATAAAATCGTCAGTAGGAGGCTGTATGATTAATATTGTGCATATTTTATTACTTCGATTTATTATTTTTAAAAACTGTAAAATTTAATTGAAATAAATTGAATACGATTGATATTTCTAAGTAATAAATTAATCACAAAAATTGAATTAATCGAAAAAAAGAATTAGCTATAAACAATAGCAATATGTGAAAGCAATTTTTACTGGTTATATTAACTTTTTACACTTCTATTAAAATATAAAATAATCTGAGATATTTTTTTAAAAAAAAAGAAATAGATTTATTAATAAATTGAAATATTAATAAGGAAATTTATTTTGTATTAAAAAATATAAATATTTAATTTTTAGAACATACGTTGATTAAATATAGACAAATTCTTGATATGTAAGGTACAAAATTTAAATTTTTTAAACGAACTCTACAGATAATCAAATAATGATAATTTATAAAGTTTAATACACTGGTATTTTTAACATAAAATTGGCAATTCGTTTCAAAACAATACAATAACTTTATCAAAACAGATCTTTAAATAAAAAATTCTTATTTTATTATTAAAAAAGCTCGCCGAGATATCAAATTTATTTATAATGTTGTTGTATATCATTAATTTTAATCCTTTTTGACTGTTTGATGATAACCATTTTTTATAACGTCGACATCAAAAAAATCCCTTTAGAATTATTTTGTAACATTTTTATTTTTAACAAGTGTTATGAAAATCTCCCAAATCTACTAACACATTAATATAAATTAAATGTATAATTTAAAATATTACTTTGTCATTATGACACAAAAAAAATAATTGTCAAACTAAGTGAATTAATTTGAAATAAAACAGATATATTCTAAGAATTATTATTTGGCAACCGGGAAATTATCTTAAGCAAGATTATAAATTTTCATTTCATCATATATATATATATATATATATATATATATATATATATATATATATATATATATATATATATATATATACATATGTATATGTATAAGATAATTTAGGGAATATTAATTAATTTTGTATAGATTTAATAATAACCAAGACTAAAATAATAAGGACATGTCCATTAATTCTAAACATCTGGTAAAATGTTCATATTAAAAGAGATTTATTACATTACATATTGATATGACATGCAGTTTGTTACATTCTAATATAGACGCGACAGATAAATATATCCCAAATTTAAGATTGTTGCCTCTAGTGAACACACAAAATGTTTATATATATATATATATATATATATATATATATTCGTATATGATTCGAAGATGGAAGATATTTACCTGCTTATAAATAATTTGAAACCTTATATAAATATTTACATTTGTTAGATATACGCAAAGGATTCAAGATTTAGAGCAAACAGTCGAAGACGAAGTAGTCATTAAAACTTAAAAATAAATATGGAATTTGTTTGGTTGTGATTTCTTCACACTGTTTAGATTTCATTTCAATTCCGAGAATCAAACGAATGTAGCTTTTGTATTTCAACTAAATCAACAAAAATGATTAAATTGCAAGTGGAACCGAAAACAAACAAACTTTTCCAAAGTTAAATGAAATGAATTCACTTTACGAACAACTTTGTAGCTCGACGTCGCTCTGCAAATGAAACGTATTTTATTAAATAAACGATTGCAATTATAAATCTTAGACCAATTTAAATTTCAAATATATTTTAAAATGAAAATATCAGTCATGAAAAATATATAATTATTTTATTTAGAAAAAATTTATAACGAGTTTTTTTTTTACTTGCGTCGGAGATTTTTAAGTAAATATTTTTTTTAGTGAGAAAGAAAATAAAAAAGAATATTTTTTTATATTTATCGAGAAAAATTTCAATTTTAAATTTTATTTGAATACATAATGTATTTAGGTCATATTAATATGTATTAAACACATTTTATTCGATTATAAAAATTTAATTACTTAAAAATATGTACATATATTTTTCAAATATTTTCAAAAGAAGCACAAACTACAAAGTAATTAAATTAGAAAAATAGTAATCTAATTTTATTATACTGAAAATTTATATATACATATATACATATATATATATATATATATATATATATATATATATATATATACTATTTTTATAAGCGTGATAGAACTTTAAATTGAACCTCTATCGAAAGTTCTATCTAACCTAAAAAACATCTTTTTGTGTATGTGTTGATGAATATATATATATATATATATATATATATATATATATATATATATATATATATATATATATATATATATAGAGAGAGAGAAGAGAGAGAGAGAGAGATTAGAGAATTCTTTATTTATTTTTTGTAATTATTATAAAATTGGATTACTATTTTTTAATTTAATTACTTTGAAGTTTATATTTTTGTCAATTAGTTCTTATTCAATCAGTACTTTATTAATATTGTAAAAGAGTATAGAGAAAAATTAAAAAATATGTAAAATAAATTAAAAAAAATAATTATTTAATAAAAATTTCTGTTTCATTTTTAATAGATTTTTATTACTTATATATATAAACTTATGAGTAAATATTTTTAGTGATCAATAAACATTTTAATAAAATCTTTAGATTAAAAAATATTAATATGTATAAAAAAATTACATTCCTTTTTCTATAATAAATATAAAATTCAATATCGAAATAGGTAAAATGGACACATTTTTAAGTAAAAAATTCCAAATATGTATAAAATTCAAATTTCATAATTAAAATTTAACGAAACAAGCATAAATTAGTGCTGTTTACTATATTTATGAACATATTTTAAATAACAATGTGGATAACTAAACGATTATACGCATATTTTAACACGAACTATTGAACACAAATTTAAATGTTTTATGTCCTTGAATAAAATCCGGTTGGAAGTATATCGAAATCCGAAAAAAAAAACAATATACGATATATTATTTACTGATTTCTTGTAAATTATTTAAACGAACCTACACACATGAACACATGATTAATATTACATATGTAATAAATATAATATATAAAATCGAGGTCGAAAAATCGATCGACAACATTCATTATACGATTTATTCAACTTGTTTGCGCTAATTGCGTTACAGTAGTTAATACTTTATTGTTAAATATACGTTTATATAAAATAAACAACAAAATTTACATGAACAACATGAATAAATATATATATATATATATATATATATATATATATATATATATATATATATATATATATATATATAAGTGCACATATGAGTTATCTTATATATTTTTATTTTTAAGTTTAAAGATATGTATTACAACTGTTTACTTAATATCTTTACAACAAACGAAAAGTAATTATCATTCTTGTGAGATAAAAGAGGTTATAGTCAACACAATGGAAGGCTATTACACACCTTATTTTAACTCTACAGAAGAACATGGCTTCATGACCTTGAAGATGGAAAGAATCCGGTTGGCCAGTGACCTAAGCTTACTGTGGTGGTTGAGGGAGTCAAAGGACGCGACGGGGTACGTATATATTTTAGATAGAATGAGAAAGTTACCGGGAGAGAGGTTTAGATACGATTGAAATATAAAAGAACGGGATGAATATTTATTATCGTATGAAGTTTCTATTACGGGTGCACTAATCAAAAAAAAAAAGAAAAAAACTATATGACTTAAGAGATAATTATATCGTGTTATTTATGGGCATAATTCATTTTTATGTAAAATGATTTGTGTGCACATGGATTGTAGACATGTGTGTACACATATTTACGTTTAGTGTTTGTACAGAGTTTTCATTATACTGAAATAACATATTTGTTAATTTAAAGTTGGTGATTAAATAAAATACCAAGATTTATCAATTTAGTTTTAGATCACAATTACTCAATATATCAAATATTGATGTTACATAAAGTAAATAAAATAAACATATACTTTGAAGTATTAAAAAATATACAGAATGTACATTGAAAAAATGTTATATTTTTCATATAAAGATAGATAGACAATTAGACAGATATAATTTTTTACACTATTGTATGAAAACACTAAAAAATCAGTATTATTAAATCATGATATTTTTTTATGTTATAAAAATACAAAATAAATTTAAGTTTAATTTTTTTAAAAAATATGTTTTATATAAATGTTAAGAATTCGTTTGTATTGAGAAATAAATAAAAATATACTGTATAATTTATGTTATTTAGAGAATAAGAAGTTAAATAAAACTTGAGAATCAAATATGTATTGAAAACGAGATTGTTTAAATTCCTAATAAAATTCAAATTAAAAAATATTTTAAGTAAATATCAAATACACATTTTAGACTTTAAAACTATTTGAATTATTTAGTATAAGTAGATATTACATCTTATTAAAATTAAAATCTTTTAAGTTTATAATTTTTGGATTTAAATTTTAAGGTTTGTTTTTTAAAAATTTGAATATTTAATAGTGAAAATATGAATTTATATAGTTACGTACTAATAATTTTGTTCTTTTTTAAAAAACAAATAGTATATGTATGTGTATGTATGTATATATATATACAGAGAGAAAGAGAGAGAAAAGATAAGAAATTACAATAACAAATGTTATTACAAAAATGAAAAGATTAAATTGGAAATGGATTAAACATATAGTAAGAAAAGAAAACTACTGATGGATTAAAAAAATACAGATTGGAAATCAAAAGATATAAAAAATGTTAAAAGACTATAGACAAGTGGAACAGAGATATAAGAAAATTCGTTGATGTAGAATGAAAAGTAGTGAATCACTGAAAGTGGAAAGTTTTGGAACAAATCTTCATCCAACAGTGAATAGCAAGAAGTTGATTGTATGTATGTTTGTATATATAGGATCATCCAAATGTGACGCCTAGATGTGTTTTTTTTAATAAAACACAAATATAGACATCACATTTGAATCTCTCTCTCTCTCTCTCTCTCTCTCTATATATATATATATATATATGTGTGTGTGTGTGTGTATTGAATGTTTTAATTTTAAATGATATCCTCAACATATCCTTATTTAATTGTTTCACATATATTAGGAAATAATTGATGTTATAACTTTCTGTTTCAAATACAATTGTCGACAAGCGTTTATTAGTTTGTAATTTTTCATGTTTCAATTTTCACACGCCTTCAATTTACAAGAACATAGTAGGAAGTAATTACGTTAAATGAAAAGAACGAAATTGAAAAGTAGTTCAGTATATAACTTAATTATAACATTTATAAAAAAATAACTGTTTATCATAATACAACCATAAATTATGTTTAAAAGAAAGTCATTAAAAGCAAATTGAAAAAATGTTTTTCATTTAACATTTACGATATTGGTAGTGCCAAATATCACGAGAATAATAAATGAATGACTAACTAGTGAATTTGCAAAATATATATATATACAAATATCAAAATACGGCACGCACTTGTATATGTTGTTAAAACATGCGTGTTTTCCTGCACGATGATAAAGCCGCAGGGTCAACCATCAGTTTGCCGCACGACGTTTGCCCGCCCACACCGGGGATCGCACTTGGACATAACCAACATACTGGCACATTAAATATGTGCATACTACTATCAACATACAACGTACGAGTAACAGGTGGATTTCGATTTCAGCGTAACTCTGAATCACATTGTATTGATGGTGTGATAATAATGTAGATATTGTTAACAGACAATTTAAAGTTTATATCGCGGTGCGATATGTTCAAGCGTACATTTTAATTATGTAAACATAATCAATTATCAATTGATGGATTATCTATATGCGCAGAGGTACAATCATATACAACGTTAAGCTCTATTTATTCTTTAATATGTTTCAAAAAGTAAATAATGGGTGCATTTAATATTCTTAAGATCATTAAAACATATATATGTGTATATTATATATATATATATATATATATATATATATATATATATATATGAATGCTTTAGGTTGGCAAGTATCTCCCTTCCGCTTTTTTTTTTTTTTTGTACATAGCTGCGAAATTCAAAAGACCAGAAGGCGGAAGGGAGATATTTGCCAACCTAATATATACACATACACCTGTCCCTCAATTTACGCGAGTTTTTTTTACGCGGAAAATTATACCTCTATTTTTCCGCAAGACTTTTTTTATGCGGAATTGATTTACGCGGCACTTTTTATACACGGTCAGATAGATTTCATTTTATATAATTTTTCATGGAATTTATTATATATCAGAGTGACGCAAATTCTTACTTGAATGTATAAAAGCACAATATAAATATAAAAAATTATGATTATTTTGAATTACAGTAGCGATAGTAACACCGAATAAAATTTATCTACTTTTGTTTTCTAAAACGTCATTATTTTTTTGTTAAGCTATGTGAAATAAATATGTCTTTCTAAAACTTTACTAGCTTTTATTTCCAATATTTTTTCTATTGTACTGATAGACTCAATTTACACGATTTTCATTCGCGTAAAACAAATCCACGTGGAATGGATACTCCGCGAAAATTGAGGGAAGTGTGTGTGTATGTGTGTGTGTGTGTGTGTGTATATATATATATATATATATATATATATATATATATATATATATATATATATATATATACACAGAAGCGCATAAGTCATGGCACACATGGGTAACATAAGCAATTTATTGATATAATTCAATAAAGTCGTAAATTAAAAAAAAATATTTAATTGAAAATAAATATAACATTCATTAAATTTATTCATTATATTTATCTTCAATTCATTTTTTTTTAATTTATGTACTTCATTGAATTATGTCAATAAATTTCTTATGTTACTTATGTGTGCCATGATTTATGTGCGTTAGTGTATATATGTGTGTGTATATATATATATAATGAATTATGAAAATACATAATTTTAATGCAAGTTAAAAATAAATGCTTATAGCTTGTTGAATTTATTATTTCAAGTTTTACGACATAATTTATTTTTGTAACATTATTTATTTGAAATTTTATAATGTAGTAGCTATTTCCGCTATGTACAAACAATAAAATAATTTAATGGATTCTGGAACAGTTTGAGACACACTTTAAGACTTTACTTAAATTGCATTTAAGGGCATTTTGTTAGATATGTATATATTATATATATTCGTATTTTTTCGTTGTATCAAGATTGAATTTTATTCGACTTTTTATAATTTTAAATACATTCAATAAAAGTATTTAGTAATGAAGCAATCCGATTTTATCAATAGTTTTTATAAAGAATTCATATCGGTGTAGTACTTATTAAATAGTATCAATAAATATTTTTGATTGTTTGAAAAAAGTGCAATTATTCAAGAAATATATATTTTAAAAAAGAACTAAATCGACTATTTTAAACAAATATTTATTCATAACCTATATTTTGTTGTTTTTAAGTTATAAGCTAATTGATTCTTTTGAAATTAATAAGCTGATTATAGTTTGAACTGAAATGGAATTATATAAATTCTTAATTAAAAAAATCAGTTATGTTATTATTACATTACATGCAGTCGAACTAAAGTATTTTAATTGCAAACCTGAACGACTAAGTGCATATAATGTAAACATCCTTTACCATTCACGTATTATAAACAGAAAGCTAATTTGAAATGTCATAAAAGTAATAGTCAAAACATTCGTAATATTAATTATTGTTTGTTGATAAAATAACTACTTAAAGTGTGACTTCGAATGTAAAGTTCAGTATTGGAAAAAATAAAAATAAAATATATAATCCATACAAACTTCATATAACCGTCGCCATTGTAAAATAAATAACATAAAATTGTTGCTTATTTTTAAATAGAACTGATATAGTAACATTCTTTAGAAAATATAAATTAAAGTTAATTGATATTTCCTTGCTTTATAATCTATATACTTAATGGTAAAGACTACTGACTCATGTTTGAAGTTAAAAAAAGTATTCAAACAATTTAATGCGTCATGAATAAAGATAAATATATTAATATAGATTTGAATTTAAAAAAAAATATATTAAGACAAGTTCAACTATGTAATTTTTTTTAAAAAAAATCGTGTACATTAAATATATATATATATATATATATATATATATACTTGATATAAGAAAAAAACAATAATTAAAAACTAATTAAAAATTAACATGAAACTTATAAATACTTTTAAGAGAATTTAAATTAAAATGAATAGATTCTTATACGATATTATAGTTGGTATATATTTACATCAAGTTTAATTAAAGATCTACATTTAATGTTGATTAAAACCTAAAATTCGTATCTCGAAGATGTATTTACTCTTTTAAAAATCCATTAAATTAATTAAGTAGAACAAATATTTCAAAGTGAATATATATAACAGTAACTGTATATTTTAACATAAAATAATATCCTCAATATTTCACCGCGAAGTCGAAAGAAAATTTTATCGTAAAATAAATCAAATATATCTTGTATGAATAAATTGTTTGACTAACTTTGCATTATTTCAATGAACATAAATCACACGAAGTAATTTATACAAAACATGCATACAAATATTATATATATATATATATATATATATATATATATATATATATATATATATATATATATATATATATATATATAAAAGTAAAAAACGTAAGTTATTCACGATATCAAGTTATATAACTTTTTAATAACAATATTTTACCTCAAATTTAAGTTCAAATTAAACATTAAAACCACATTTTGTATACTGAAAATTTAGTTTCTTTTATAATACATTTTTTTATTAAATTTAATAACCAAGTAAATTAAGTTGTTGTCTAAGATAGATTTTATTATTATTTTTGTAGATGAAAAATTTTTTTTGATGAACTCTGCTTTAGAATAAAATAGTTCTATTTATGTTATAGTTATTCTCACTAACTAGTTAATAAAGGAGTAAAATACGTAATTTCTATTTAAAGAAACAAGACACAATATTTTTTTTTGTACACTATAATTAATAAAAAAATACTTTGCATTGAATTAGTGACATGATTCCATAATAGCTCGTTACCTTTTATATTTTTATTAGAGCTCTTTTGATTTTTCATTATTAAATTGCAATTTATTTATTTTTGACATCAAAAATTAATTCAAACTTTTTTTTATTTATTATTTGAATGTATGTAAATCTTTTTCTAGCCGTTTGGAAGAATTTTCTATTTAAAATCAACAAGTTTCAAGTATTATTCATAACAATATAAATATATATATATATATATATATATATATATATATATATATATATATATATATATATATAATATCATATTAAAATTTCATTAATAAATAATCATAAAAAATTTATAAATTTTTGGCCAGGTAAATATTATCAATAATTATATACACGATTAGAAATAGTTATATGTGTATGAAATTATTTTATTTATTTTTAATGAATATATATATATATATATATATATATATATATATATTTATTGTAAATTGCCTTCGGGGATAGAAATCGGGAACGTAAGTATATTACTAAATAGAAGATAAAACATTACCACAAGAACTTTCACAAATCAAACAGAAAATAATTTAAATTTGAAATTTATTAGTTTTTAGTTTTAGAAATCGCTATTGAATTTTTGTTCGTTTAATAGAAAGGTAAGCTTACTTTTGAAAAAATAAATCGTGTTTTAAAATGTATAAATGTAACTATATATCCTTTTATTATATTTACATACACACACATACATAGATACATATATATATATATATATATATATATATATATATATATATATATATATATATATATATACACATGTAATCAAATTTTAAGATTTTTTTTAAAAAAATACTTTTTTTTTATTTCTTTTATTTAACTTTCGATTTTAATATAGTGTTATTTATATAATATTTCATTTAATTAATAATTAAATTTTTAATGTAATTGAAATTAATAAGAATATAAAAAAAATATTAATAAAAAAGTGAATAATAATTATCTTTCACAATAAACATTTTTGTATTAATATTTTCGAACATAATTTCATTTTTTTTCTTTTTTGGCAATGTATAAAATTTATTAAAATTAATCACAAAACAATTTTCTTTCTGAAATTCATTCATTAAAGCACTTGTTAAGAGATTTGTTAAAACTGAATTAGGGATATACCAAAAAATTAAACAGTAATTATATGAATATATACATACACACATAAATACATAAATAAACTGGAAGAGAAGGACTTCAGACAGATTAAAATAAAATTTTTTAAGAGAAACCATCGTTCACTAATGGATGAATATATATTTTAAAAAATGAATTAAAAATTGATAAAGCTTGTATTTTAATGAAAAGAACATTTATTGTGAAATTTGTTTATTAAAAATATTTTTAATAAATATTAACATAAATATCATAACCAAAATTATATATACATATAAAATTATATATATATATATATATATATATATATATATATATATATATATATATATATGGCTGGATGTTTGTGTTAATAAAAAAAATATTTTATTAAAAATTTCTTAATAAAAAAATTAAGTTTTATTACATAATGAATATATATATATATGAATTACTCAAACTTTATAATTTTACAATTAACAAAAACGTTCTTATAAAATGCGGAATGCCAATTATTACCGCTAAAGTCGGATTACTTTACAAATTATATATAATTAAAAAATATTTTATTAAAAAATTACGTCGTTATATAATTACGAACATTTTTCCCGTTATAATTAGAAAATTATAATTTCAGTTAAAATACACATTTATTACTTTTTTTCATTTATTGCAACAGTTATTCTTGAATTTATTCTAAAGTATATAAAAGTAGTCTCTTATCTCGTACACTTTAATTAAATTTAGAATTTATGAAATTATTATAATATAAAACGATATTTTTTTAAGACTACGGATAACGATAATGTGCGCTATTTTTAGTATATATATATATATATATATATAATTTTTGATATATAAGAATAAACAATTAATTAAACAAGCTTTAAAATGATAAATGATAACCAACTAGTATTTATTGTATAAGTTAAGTTTAATAAATTTATTTCAAAAATATAAATGACAATTATAAATAATATTAGTCATTAAAAAAGGTACGTAGACATGAAAACATAAATTACAATTTTAAAATTTGTTAATAAAAAAAAGTTCGTCAACCTTATTTTATGATCAAGGTAAAGATAAACAACACATAAAACTCAATAATAAAAAGCAATATGAAACGTGATACAAAAGTTATATGAATACAATTTAGGAACCAACTGATGGAATGAGAAAATAAGAACAATAAAAATGTGTTTTTGTATGTTACGTTTATGTATACAAAACACGTAAAATTTTAATACATTTACTTAATATGAAAGTTCAATTTGTATTTCGGGTTTGATTACTAATGTTATTAATAGAAACACGAAACGGTTTAAGAACTGAATCGTTTATTTATATATTTACTATATATGTATATACTTTTTTTCCATTTTAAATTTTTATATAGGAATCATTCACAATAGAATGATTCTTAGAACATTTCAATATATTCATATTTTCAATTTTATCAAGAATTCTTTTTGATAGAAAGCAAGTAAGTACATTCTCAATCAATCTAAAGTAATATTATAATTTTATTGATCAATATTCACTTCATTTTTATCTCTCTTACATTTTTTTTTTTTTTACTATAAAAAGAACGTTTTATAAATGCTTCTACAAAGAGTAATCAAGTGGAATAAGATCAAGGATACCTCAAATAATCCACGTTTCTTTATTCATTTTCTATAACAATGTAATCATTCACAATCAAATCGCTTCTACACGATTATAATATCATATAAAAAATGTGCATTGAAAATGCATAATATTTCTTCATGAGTTAAACACGATTAAAATTAAATATTTACTAATTGTAATTAAAATTTAATATACACGGAAGAGAATGAGGAATTGAGTCTAATGATATTAACATAAAATGTTTTTTCTTTTTTTTAAAAAAAATTATATATATATATAAACGTTTCTTATGCGAATTTCTTAAAAAAGAAGTGATCTCATGAATATTTTCAACAACTGTTAAATAAATCACATATTGCAGACATTGCCTTGAATTGCACTTTTTTAATATTTTTTTTTGATAGTTTAAAATATTATCATTAAAATAATTTATATATATATATATATATATATATATATATATATATATATATATATATAGAAAAAAATAACTAAAGAATTAATTAAACATGAAGCCAGTTTAATTACAAAATTTAATTAAAATAGCATAAAGTAATAATCTATTTAATAACACTGAATCAATTTTTTACATTAAATTTTGTGATAGAATAAAATTATTATTATTTTTAATTCGTAGAATGAATTTATCAATTTTGTTTATATTATAAAGATTCTTAAAATTGAAATTAAATAATCAGAGGGAAATATTTCAATTTTTCAAAATAGCATTTTTTTAATGTTTATAATGAACACAAATACATATTTTTTTTTAAAAAAAATGAGATGTCAAATCAAAATTTTTTCAAAAAAAAAATAGTTTCTAGTCTTTTTCTTTTTATTGATTTTTCATTTGAATAATAGATGAAAAAACAAATTTAAAAATAAAATTAGAAGTTTAATATAATCTATTTTTTTGAATTTTGAAATTTATTTTCGTTTGAATAAGAGAGAAAATGGAAAATTATAAGAGATTATTTTAATTTATTGATCTCATTATTGTTCTTTTATTAATGTAGAGTCATCCAAATATGACGCCTAGATGTGTTTTTATTAAAAAGAAACAAAACAAACTATACACATGTTTCTTTTTAATAAAACACAAATCTAGGCGTCACATTTGGATTTGCCTATTAAGTAAAAAAATATGTAAATTAAATAAATGTCTATATTTTATTTTTTTTTTTTTTTTTGATAAATAATTTATATAATATTAACTTATTTTTACAAATTTTGTAATAGAATTTTGAACGATTTTATAGAAAAATAAAATATATTTAAATTTTAAAATCAAAAAATTGTTAAAACGGTTTATACACAATTTTTTATAAAGAATTATTTAAGTAGTAATGTGTTTGATATATTATTTATGAACTTGATACATATTTTCAAATAAAGTATTGCCTGTAATTTAAATTGAAAAAAATAACTGTTGGATGTAGCCATATTTTAATTTCCAAAATTTGAATAACAATTTTTACAGTTACGGTTATCATTCCTAATTATTATAATAAAAAATGTTAACAATAAAAAAAATTAACTTGATTTATATTGCTGTTCATTATGTTTGTTTCTATTCGTGTAGGCTATTTTATGACTTTCGGAACTTAGTTCTTTATTTCCTCTTTTACAATTATTATATATATTATATATACATACACACATATACCTACATACATATAATTTATTAGAAATTTAAAAAAAAGTCACAGTTTACATTATTACAACTGTATCAGTAATTATAGCATCTCTGTATACTTTATAACATAAAAAAGGTTAAAGGTGTAAAATTGACATTATTATGCTTATTACACATAAATACATGCACACACCGACACAAAACCATATTCTTACACAGATTTATACACACATTCATGTGTAAGGGAACGTGTCACAGGTGTTTGCCGCAAGCGTACATGCTGACCCCGATGATTATTTCTCCGGTTAAATGGTCGTTCACCTAACATTAAATCCTGAATCAATAAACAATCATGTATATTATTATTTGAAGTGATAGTGTAATTACATGCTCTCTTATTTAAATTGCTATCGTATTTGTTTGCTGATTTAGACATTAAATATTTTTTTACTATTTTGTACTCTTATTGCATTAAATAAAATATATTAAATAAACATACAACATATACATCGAGTAGCTCTATACGGATGAATGATTAATTAGTTATGAGTAATTAAAAAAAAATGTTGTTTTTTTGTGTTTCGTTTAGTACTAAAACAATATTTTTACAATTAGATGTTAAAGAATAGACATTCATTACTGTTTGTTATTTAAATACATAACTGTTTCTTGGAATATATTAAGCCTATTCAATTTATATCTGTGTCACAAAAAACTATTTGATATGAGAATAAAATGAACGAATTGCACGATGTTCTGATTAGATAAAAAATGAATATAAAACGTATTTCTGAATAAAAAAATACTAATATTCTTTATTATGTTTCATTAATCTTGAAACCGTGAGAGAATATACATCACTTTTCTCAATGAACCTGATGGTTTCTTTTTTTTACACAAAGAAGTCTAGAAAGTTGTTATTTATGATAAATGATCAAGTTATAACAGTTAAACGTTAGATGAAAATATTTTGAAATGATGATTGAAATACAGAATAAATTATTTTCTTCATTTTAAAATAATTACGTTATAAAATAACGAAGTTAAAAATATATAAAGAACAAAAATATTTATAAAAAAAACTCGTTATGTAAATACAACCCCATTGTGTTATCGGTTTTTAAATGCAGTAATTTGCTGCCACATCAGATATTTAAATTACGTTTTATTATTGTTATGTGAATAAAGAAAGTTATTTCTATCTACAGGACATAATAATAGATCTACATCATATAAAAACGGATGTAACGTTATGTATATGTATGTGTTCAATTACCTACTTTCGATTGATAAATATGTAATGACAAGATAAATAATCCATTTGTATGCAAATGTTAAAATAACCAGAGCAAATCGATTTACGTTTAGGTCAAATTGTACGGTACTAGAAGTGTAAATAAAATGTCAAATTGATATTAATGGCGATAGTATTTATTCTTGTTTGTTCAAGAAAGATATACGAGTTAGAAATTGTGTATTGATATATTCGATTAAATTAAAATGTTATCGTCTACGTTTTATGAGCATTTCATGATAATTTTGTAATAAAATAGTATATATAAATCATTATTCTCCAAAGTTAATCGAATATAATTTTCAAAGAACGTAAAATTTTGCATAAAATTTTATATATAATTTTTGTTTGTTTAAAAATAAAAGTAACGGAAGCTTTTTTATTACTAGAAAAATATATGACAAACAAACTATATTTAAAAATTTATTTATAAAAAACAAGAAAGTAATTTAAATACAATTTAATAAATTTCGTTTTCATAATTCAATGGTGTATTTTAAATTAATTTGGAATATTTTTTTGTTATTACTCGACAAGAAAAATCTACTTTAAAAATAAATGTATTCAATGAGTCGAATTAAAATTAGAGTATACAACAATTGTATTTTCAAGATTACACAGATATAATCAAAATGACAATATAAAAAAAATAAACAAACAAATTACACGAAACACGAAACAAACACAAATGTTTGACAAGAGAATACAAAATTGGCCACATTATTAGCATACATAATATTATGTTTTTCCCCTTATTGTTTTTGCATTCAATTATAAAATTGAAATACAGTACATAGAAACTCGGCTATATTATGACCACATAATCACAAACTCCTTTTCATCACAAACTTCTGAAATACACAAACTAGTTATGCAAGTTTACCACAATTTATAAACACCAAAATCAGATTTTAGTAAAGTTCGTTGACGCAAAGGTATGTAATATTATTCTATGATAAATAATTTAATTCATATATATATATATATATATATATATAAATTAGATTTTGTTATACAATCGTGTATAATAAAATCTCTAATAAATAATCAAAAGCTTTTTTGAGATCATAATTAAAAAAATACTCGAAACAAAGCGTACAATGAAAAATATGAGAGAATTTTTGTTGTTTTCAGTAAATAATGTTTTAATTAAATCTCGTTTCTATCTGAACAATTCTTGTTATTTTAAATAATGATTCGAAGGAAATTATTTTCAAGAATTTATATGATATTTAAATATTAATGTATAAAAAAATATTTCTAATATTTTTGAAGAACATTATTAATTATTGAAATTCCGTAAGTCAGAAAAAATATTTCAATTTTAGAACAATTTTCACTTTTTAATCTTCATTTGTAGTTCCTAAATATTTTTTTATGTAAAAAATTTACATTAACACTAATAGCACGTGCGTAGTAGTTAAATTTACAGCTTTTATAGATACATGGTACTGATTTATGTACATCTTTAAATTTTATATTTCAATATATTTTGTTTTATGTTTTTTATATGGAAAATAACTTCGATACTTTATATATCGTTTTTGGATTGTAAAAAGAAAACCATTATTAAACATTTTTAATTTATGAAACAACTATAAATTATTTATTGTTTAAAAGCTCCTTCCTTATATGTTGAATAAATTTAAAATTCCGAAAACAGATCACTTTAAATAGAAAATGTGTCATTTAATAAAATACAATGATCATTATTTATTTTGAAACTATGGCGAATTTATTTACTCACAAATTATCACTTCAACATTACAAAATAATATAAAAGTGTTCGATAATTACTTATTATCAATTTTTTAATAGACATGTTATCATCGACAGAATGCTTTATTAAAAATATATATATAGAACTCTAGTAATATTTGCATTTTAAAAACATTTTATAATACAAAATTATAGTGATGATGATGGTTATCGAAATGTACATCAGCTCATAAAGAAATAAAGTGAAGAGTAATTATTGGATTCTTTTATAATATCAAACGATATTTTTTATAAACGTTATAATTAACAATTATTAATAAGAAATGAAAATAATGTTTTTAAAAAAGAAAAATTTTAAATGATTAAAAACTTGTAATTGAATGAACAGATACTTTTATAAAGCCAGATAGACTGAAAACATCCTGTAGGAGTTTTCTTTTAATAATCTCTAGATATATAAAAAAACTACAGTAGATATCTTGTATGTATATATAAAAAGAATAAATACAAAAAGCAATAGTAGTAGTTTCTTTGGACATGTATCTCTATTCCAGTAAACACTCCGATTTATAAATTGTCTAATTGCTTGTGTAAACGTTCAAACTCGTAAGAAAACATGATTTTTTATTTTCAAACGAGTTTAAAAGCATTACGTTAGAGAACCATATATTCAACGATAGAATGAAAAACATCGCACGAGTCGTAATCTACATTTTATTAAGTCTGACAATATTCGCTATGTTTTTATAGTGAATTATACATTTAATGAAAAGGGAGCAGCTTCTTGCAAACACAACAGAAACAACAGAAGGTTTTTTGTTGGGACAAATTGTTTGGGACGATCAATAAAACTGAAAACAAACTTGATCGTCAATTTTGAACGTGCTTTCAATTCCGATACAAAAAGATCGCGGAAATTGATAGTAAAACAACAAACCAGCAAAAACGAAATGCGATAGTAAAAACAATCACAATAAAAAATAAAAATAACTACGAGCTTACGTGTATATATATATATATATATATATATATATATATATATATATATATATATCCATACATATGATAAAAATATAAACATTCCATTATACGTTTTGTAATACACATATTACCGAAGTCATCTTCTTTCCAGGTAATACACAGAAAGTAACAGTATTGTGTACACACACATACAGATCTATTGTTTCTTTTTTTAACCCGAAACATACACAATGATGATCTTTATTCTCGATGTATACAAGCTTCTTTGAAGACAAACGATCAAAGAATGTGAACCTCGGACATTACAACGAATTATTGTTTTGCTGCAATGTAATCTTAGTCAAAATTATATGTTACTTTGTATATTATTGATACTTATCAATAATAAAACAAGAAAAACAAGTTAGTAATCCAGTCATGGGAACGAAACACAACAGGCTGGACTTCTAACTACAAATCATTGATCGTAGTGATTGATGATTGGACGGAATACGACAAGTCTATAATTATATCTATCACGAAATTAAAAAAGACAAAAAAATATATTATAATCAAGCAACATAAGTCAGTGTCCACACCCACATTTTTCATCTTCCTCTATTTAAATTACTTTTTTACTCATTCATTATTGAAAATTTATTATTATTTTTTATTTTTATAACTATATATTATGATCAGTTATTTCAATTATGTTCTGCAATATAAATAACTCTCATCATTTATAAATATTATATATGATACATACGTAAAATATAATATATACTATATATAAACTTAATTGGATTAATACATAATTAAATTAATTACAAACGCATTAACTAAATACACATTTTATAAGATTGGATTACTTTCGAGTTTAATCCTTAATTAAATCTTTGTGAGTTTCGAATAACTGTATTTTAAATTGATGAATATCTTACTTGTATATAAAATAAACAAACGTATTTAAGCTATTGTAATCAATTATATGTTTTATCTACGAAAAAATAATAATTAACTAATTTATAATCATATCAAATGACAAATAAAACATTACATTTCTAAAGAAAAAATAATATTTTTTAAAAAGAATTGTGTATTCTATCAATAATAATAAAATAGTGTAAATTACTTTACAATTTTTTGATCAATTAAAATTAATTTATTTTTTCATTTACAATTACTCGATCAAAATGGAAGATTGATATTGAAATATTTAAATTGTCTAAAAATAATGACTTTTATTTAATATAAATTGATGTTTTAACAGTAAAAAAAGTGAAATGGAAAAATCAACTGTAGTATAAAAAAAATTAGACTTCATTTCAATTTATAGTAAATTATTTTCAATAGCTATTTGTAATTTTTTTTAAAAAAAATATTTTTTAATACAAAGGCAAACATTTATCATGATAGATATAAATTATCAGTACTATTTAGTAAAATATACAATTAATTATTTAATTGGGATTTACTACATACTAATATTATTTATTCTTTAATGTAAACATATTATAATATGTACTGATTATTACTAATAAAAAATATATTTTTTAGGCGAAAAATGCTGATTTATAACTGTATCTATTTACTTATAATGTGCGTGTGTTGTAAATTAAATACATGCGTATGTATTTAACAACTAATTGTATAGACAAGACAATAAATGTACCTTGTAGAAAAAACGTTTTCTTTTTAATTTGAATATAATGACCTCTCAAAGTATTTATTACACAATACGATATTCTCAAAATAATAATAATAATAATAATCGGTTCACGAACAAACATTTCCAACAAACACATCTTTATATTGTCTTAAAAACTAGTTTTGCTTGTATAAAAGATCACAACATTCATAATCATTAACAACCCTAAAACACGTTTGAAAAAGATACATACTATGCTATTGGTTTGTTAGGAATAAGATGCGACATAGATGTTTGAATGTACCATTAAATGGGGATTGACCTCCAACTGACTTATACGAGGTCAACGATTCAACATAAATACAAATGATTACTTTTCTCATAAAAAAAAAAAATGTTACGAGATCTATTATTGCAATTTCCATTGTCATGACTTGTATAGAGAAGAAAATTATGGGAATGTTTGTTTGCATTTTTTTTATTCAAATAAGAAACAATAATTATAAAAATATTTTTTTATACAATTATTTTGAAATAGAGAGAAAGTTACATATTTTTTATATGTATATCAATAATTTTTTTATGTTTATAACACATTTTTGACATAGTTGCGTTTTAACATTTTAATAAACTATAGAATGTTTTTAAATAAAGTATCATTTACGAAATACACATAATTATTAACATACACAAATTGTAATAATCATTAAACAATTTTTTATACAAACTATTTATATTGTAATTTCGAATTTACCTTTTAATTTTTTTAGCTTTTATAAAGATTTCTAATATAAAAAATAAAATCGAAAAAAATGTTTGGTTTGTGAAATAAATAAAGAAATATTATCGCCATTAAAATGTCAAGTTTAGCTGTTTGTAAATACTATATTTATGTCAATGAGTGAATTTAAAAGTCATAAGTAAAAAAATACTTCGATATTTTACGCAACATAACAGATATTTTTATTTCTCATATTCAGTTTAATTCCAAACATTTTATTGATTTGTTTATTTTCAAATATTGTCAAAATATAATACTATTACGCATCCTTTTTTAATTAAACATGACATACTTCACAAAACCGGATTCGAATTCATAACAGATTATTAATCAGTATCTTTTCTATGGGTCTTATTTTTATTCGAAATAAATTTCATTAATATTTAATCTAATAATAAATCAATGCTGACAATTAGATATATTTTAATTATTATTGACTTTCTGTTCGAACTGTTCTTTTCTAGTTCCTGTTCTACTTTCATTTATTATCATAGTTACTAATCGACGCCGTTATTCATATTTATACAGCTTGAAAACTGTTTAAGTAATTAGAAACAAATTAATTTTTATACTAAATATTATTTCAAAAATTTATGTTAATATTTAATTTCGTAATGTAAATTAAAATACGTAAATTATTTACTTCAATTTATTTTATACAAACGTAAACAATTAAATTGATTTAAAACCCGTTATATGTAAATTGAACTATACGAGAAATTAGAATAAAAACAACAATAATAATAAATATTTATATTAATTCCATTCCAACGTTTCGTTCAGAAATGTTAATTAATTTTAATACATTCCATTTTAAAAGCAGTTACATTATTAATATGAATAAATATAAAAATAAATTCGCTAAATTAATTGTGAATACTTGTATTAATAAAACTAATCGTAAACAAGTATAGTTATTTTGTACAAGCGGATGTGGTAATATTAATTTAAGTCTAAAAAAGAAATACAATATATAAATTTCAAGTGTTGTTGCATGTAACATCAACCCATCATATAATACATATTTTAACTCAAAGATTAATTAGTGCTGTCAACAATAGTAATAGAACATCACGATATACATCACTGAACATTTAGAATATTGCCTTACAGTAAACTGGATTCTTGTAAAAATCAAGCTGTATAGCACGAACTACTACATTAAATTTATTTTGTATAAAAAAAATCGTTCTTAGAAATTGAAACTTGATTTTTTTGTTATCAGTTTATTCACATTACATCTTGATGTTTGTATTATGAACTTACAAATGTACAAAAAATACGTCTTTCATATTCATCTTCGAAATGAAATTTGCATAATGTACGTTCTATAATAATTTAAAACCATTTCCATATGATTTATTTTAAGAAATATATTTTTTTATATTAATTTCGATTGAATTCGTAGCTTTCCGTGAAATTCATTTATATAAATACATCTTTTAGTTACATGAAACAGAATATTTTACACTTCAAAAACGAAAAAAGAAATAAACCAATTAATATCTGTAAATATTTCAAATTTTAATTGAAATTATGTGATATGAATTTCTCGTCCATTAGCGGAAAAAAATAACCAAATATTTAAAATGAATCTCTCAATTAATTATGTAAATATCAATTTTAAAACACGTTTTACAAATTAAACTTTTAAAATTTTTAGATCTGAAGATATGATATACTATATATAGGCATAACTTAGAAAATAGGAAACGTTCCAATGATTGGTTAGAATTTAATTATAATCAAGATTTTAAACGAAGTCAATTTGTGAAAACTATGTGAAGAATTTATAGAAAAGTATTAGAATTTAGAATAGCTTGGAAATAAATATAGAAGATAAAGAATGTAGTATTATTTGTCGCACGAAATTGTTATATTCGAATAAATATCTTTTTCGATTCTCTGAGCTAATTAATAATAATTAAAAAAACATTTTTTGTAATAAACAAAATGTTTACAAATACAAATATCCTTTCTGTATGTGTGTATAGCTTTAAAAACATATTAAGTAATAAAAAAAATTAAATAATTAAAAAATTAGTATGAAATTATATTCATGAAAATTTATAATCATTAAGAAGACGTGTTAATTACCATTATTCATCATTAAGACGACATGTTAATTTATAACAGCGATGATTCACAGTTACTTCACTGCTTCAATTAAACTGAATCGATAAAGTTACAAATAAACAATGTTAAATAAAAATGGATAACATTCATTTACATTACTCAAAGGTATTTCGCATGTAACAATATAGGAAAAATGACAAGAGTCAAATGGATAGACAGCAAAAGATGTAAAGAATAGGTTTTTGATGTGTGTGTATGTATTGTAGAACAGTGTATATAAGTGGTGCTTTGTGACTCACCGACCGACGACGGTCGTCGCCTAAGGGCAGATAAACGCCGACGCTGTAACACTCACCTGTAACAAACGTAATATATGTTAGTGGTGCACAAATGTCAATTAAACTTTGGATTTGTAACGTTGTTTCTTTTTAACAAATATATTTTAATAAACAAATAATTCCATTGATTGACAAGTAAAATTAAATTACATAAATAATATAATCAATTAATCATAAGTGATTAAAATTAAAATTTTAGTACTTTATATACGAGTAAATATAAAAGTTTCTTATTGATTTTCAAAATGAATAACTTTTATATATCTAATCTACTTTAAGTATTCTTTAAATTGTTTTCAATTCTACTTCACGGTAGATTAGTTTTTCAGTTTTCATACTACGTGGAAAGTTGCTTCTAGAAATAATATATTTTTCTTATTTTTTGATATTTATATATGAAATTTTCTTAATACACTACACTTCTAATAAAATAAATATTGGATTAGAAAAAGTTTAATCAGCTTCAGTTTAAATAAAATATAAAATATCTTAATCTTATAACTAATAAGTTAAGTAAAAAACTGGTTACAGTTTGTCAATCTTGTTTATTTAATTTTTTAAAAATAACTTCTAAGTAATAGGAAAAATAGTTATGTTTAAAGATAATTTCGGAGAAAATAACATGAATATAGTAGAATTTACAGATCAATTTTATTCACTTTTTTATTATGATTTATAATGAGTGATTTTTCGCGAAGTCAATTTATTATTTCTTCAACAAATGATTATATTTTTCATAACAGAATTATTTATTATAATACATAATTTAGAATATGATTTTAAAACTGAAATATTATTCTGTTTTAAATACTTCATTCACTTAGGTTATCAAATTTTATAATAAATTGTTCTGATAGATAATGATATAGCTATCAAAATATGAAACAGTAAATAGTCAATCATTAATGATTACTAAAAGTGATTCATATACATTAAAGAGAATTTTCGATATTACTAAATCGAAAATTGTCGATTATTTATACAAAAAATGAGTAAATAAAAGATAATACCACAGAATAAAATTTATCATTCTTTTTATTATTACATTATGAAAATAATTATAATAAAAAAAAATGCCAAATATCATAATACCAATATAAATATGTAATTCCTTGTTAAACAATAACTGAATTATATATATATATATATATATATATATATATATATATATATATATATAGATATAAATCGATGACTAAAATTTTTAAAATCACTTCTTATTGAATGTATCTTCTGAAATTCATTATTTTTACATTGAAAATAATAGATTAATTCAAAAATAAATTGAATATGTTTTATACTTAATTACTAAAAATCATTTTTTAAATATGACGATATACGTTTCAAATAATTGTGATATAAAAAAATTTGATGATACCATAATTCTACGTTCTTAAACAATATACACATTAGATTAATTAAATTTCAATTTCATATACATGATATCGAAACATCTAAAAAAAAATAGAAAAATGTATAAAGAACAAACGGCTAAAAAATATTTTATAATGGCAAAAGATTTCATTTTTTTATTCAACAAAATATTCCTTTATAATAAAAAATATTTCATTTATATTTTTCAGACAAAAACGTACCAAAATTACATATGTGTATAATTATCTTTTTCAAATAATAAATTAAATTGTTACCATTACTGTTAGAAATATTTTTAAAAAATGTATAAGTTATTTATTATTTTAAAAAAGTATTTTAAACTGAATAGATTAATATTTCAATTTTTATATATTTTGACCTCAAAAAATCATATACATATATAATATGTATGTATAATGTTGAGAATGTTTATAAAAGTATTTAAATAAATATGCTAAGCTATAAGTTTAACTAAAATCACCATAATGTAAGAAACGTTCATAAACATTCATAACTATTTTTGTCTACCATATGAAAGTTGAAACATTTTGATATATATGAAACATATGTTCGAAACATGTGACTATTTTCATACGACGTATATTATTATTATAACTTTCCACACGTGAATAAATGATCTAAAATTTTTTTCATAAAGTAAGAAAAATATAGTTTATAATTAAAACACCGTTCGAATATAACATAATGTCGAAAATTCATTTCAAATATAAATATCTCACTAAATATATATATATATATATATATATATATATATATATATATATATATATATAATATATATATATATATATATATATTTACATTAAAATATCATCAATCTGATAGGTCAATCTGTAGGTCGTAGAATAATTATAAAAATCTTGAAGATATTTGTTATGATTGAAAATGTTTGTGTGTGCGTGTGTAATTATATATAATTGCTAAAATAATGTTTGCGAAAAGATTTATAAATATACTTTATTATATACACAATTCAATTTGAAAAATTAAATATGATTTTTTTTTAATATTAAAGAAATTAAATCCAGATGATATTAAAAAGATTATATATTTCTATTTAGGATATTTTAAAATCTTTGTTTGAAAAATAAATCACTAGTTCGATTTAATAATACATGTTTTTAATTTATAAAACTATTTATTAACTTTCTATTAATAATTATTAATTTTATTTATATTTTCTCTTTTATTTACCATTAATATTTTGAAGACTCGAAAAATATGCTATTGGAACAAAATTAAAAAAATATAATTAAATTTTATAGCAATCATTAATTTATAAATAATTAACATTTTAAATAACTATTATTTAAAATCAAATGGAATTATTTTAAAATAATGAAATTCATATATAACTCAATATTGAATACACAATTTTTTATATAACATAATATGCATGTATATTATCAAATACACTTTTTGAATAATTATTGAAAATCATACAAAGCGACAAATGTACATACAAAAAATATATATTGACAAATAATAGAAATTTGTATAAAAAATATTTATTACAGACATGAAAAAAATATAGTATCTAATTGTATAAACTTGTGTTTAATTAATAGACTTTGAGTTCAAGTCATAAAATAATAACTATTCTAAATAAAGACTCACATGAATCATCAATTATGTGTATACATAAATATAGTGGAGAGAAATAGTCATTTTTAAAATTAATTATCCGCTTCAACAAAAGATTTCATAAAAATAATTACTTTTTTTATAAATATCTTATAATGTATAAAAAATATTTATAATTAATAATTGGTTCATTAAAAATAAACAGAAAAGTTTTTATTTTACTTTTATACTTAAAATAAAACCTATATTGTATATTTTAAACAAACACACATGTACGCACAAATATATATATATATATATATATATATATATATATATATATATATATATATATATATATATATAATATGCACGCTATATTGCCGAGAAGTTTTTAATTAAAAATATGATTTAATGAAGGATTATATGAATAATAGAAACTTGTTCTGTAGAAATTTATTATTACTAAACTTGAAATCCCATTATTATATTTTAATTGAATTTCACAACTTAGAACAATATTAAAAATATAGAATTATTATTTAATTAAATTGCAATGAAATTTTTTTCATCGCTTCATAAATAATATCGATTATATTCATATACATACATACACATATATATTTAATTATATTGTACAAATATTTTTTCAATATTCAAACAAAAAGCAAAAATTTAGTTAGAGTAAAGTAATTTTATTACAATAAAAAAAGTAAATAAAATACTGATATAAATTTCAAAACATTCAACAAATATTTATTTAGAAAAAATATAATTTAAACTATTGTTAATTAAAAATAAATATTTATTTTGAATGTGAAAATAGTTTATTGTGTAGATGACTAAAAAAATATGAAATAAAAAAGAATTTGTTATGTTTATATTTGATATTTTAAGAGAAATATTTTTGCCTTGAAAGAATAAGAGTCAAAATATATATAAATTTGTTGAAGAATTTCTTTATTAAATAACTTTCAAATTCGAACAATAAATAAAACCATATTTATATAACACAGATCGAGATAAGATAACATTCAAATAATTAAGAAAAACACAACTATATAAATAAACTGGAAGATTAAATCAATTAATTATAACTTATATGTATATATTGAATGTTGTAAATAATGTTATGTAAATTGATATGTCAATATTATTCATTAAATAAAAAAGAATAACCTGTTTTAATTTATAAGACAATTTCATATCAGTAACTTAATGATGTAAATACAAATTATACAAGTCACATTGTATTGAAAACTTTCTATTAACAATCTTTTTAATAAACGTACAAAAAAATATGTACATATTTTTTAAATATTTCTTTTTCTAGAAAAGAAACACTCGAATTGTTTGATATCAAATTGTCATTTTTGTTTAATTTTATATTTATATACGTATACTTTTTTTAAAACATCTCATTATATTTCCAGAGTCCAATTAAATTCCGACACATTTGTTTTGTTGTATTTTCGTTATTTATTTCCATAGTATGCTAATGACTTTTTTAATTAAGACTCTTTTAAAATACGACAGTGGAAAATATATAGACTTTAATATACTAATAATGAAATAACTTTTCATACAAGATTAGGTTTAACGTCGTCGTCAATTATTATATTTGATGATTGATGGATGATAAATCGACATTTTAAAGATTTCGTACCTATTCAATAAACTCAATTTTACGTTCATTGTTTGACGGTGTTAATAAGAAAATATAATTACATTTTTGGTATAAAATTATTCAGTTAATTTATTTTATACCTTTTCATTGTTGTTTATTAAATTTATATTTTTTTCTTATTAATATAACAGCTGTATATTATACATAGGACAAAATCAAATTCTATTTAAATTATAAACATATTCAAACGGTATGAAAGAAATATTTTTTTTTATGAAATACTCGTGATTTAAATTTATAGGAAGTACAATGAATGCGTATAAATTTAAAAGTAGTTAAATACCCATTGAAAAATAGTGAAAAAGTGAAAGTACACTTAATGATTTCAATCTACTTAAAGAAATATTTTCAATTTCCGCGTAGAACTGATCAATGTATAAAATCAATTTATTAATAGATTTGAAATAAAATTAAAATGATAATAGGAAGTACTTTTCAAAGGGAAGTATTTGTAAATCAATTATATACAGAATTTGAATGCAATAAAAAAATAACATTTATGTAATTTTTAACGTAATTGAAAAAAATATTTTAATATTTTTCAAATCATTAAAGTAGATTCAATTATTAAATCGGTTAATAAATGAATATATTGTAATGTTTTTTATTAATTTTATAAAAAACTACAACGATCGAAATTATTAAAAAAAATATAACGTTTCAATTCGAATAATACTGATTAAAGAATTTTAAATTTTGTTGCAATTAAAATTAAATTATTAAGAAAAATAAAATGTACAGTTAAAAATAATGATGGTAAGTCAAACAAATATTTTTTTTCAATTCGTAAAATATAGATAAAAATTATATACCATAAAATTATATATATAGATTTTTTAAACATGATAGAATTTTAAATTAAATTCCTATCGAATTTTCTATCTAACCTACACTTTTATATACATACATGTGTATGTGTATATAAAGGTATGATAAAAGGTGTTTTTTAAGTTGAATAGAATTTTGATAGGGATTCAATTTAAAGTTTTATTACGATTAAAAAAACACCTCTCTCTCTCTTTCTATATATATATATATATAATTATTTTAAATATAGAGTCATCTAAATATGATTCTTAGATTTGTGTTTTATTAAAAATAAACAAAATAAACTATACACATGTTTCTTTATACATATATTTTTTAATAAAACACAAACCTAGACGTCACATTTGGATGACCCTATATAAATAATATATTATTAAATATGTATGTTAAATGGATAACAATTTATTTAAATTAGTTAAATATAACTTTATCTCGAAATGAAAATTCATATAAAATCTAAATAATATAACATGAATATACAAATAAATTGTTTAAAATTGAATGAAATAAAATTTAAAAATAGAAAATAAAAAAATAAATAGTTTTTTAAACCATATGGGAATATAAAAGTTACATTTAAATTCGTAAACATGTTTCTAATATTTCCTAAAACAATGTGAACAATAACGTTAAATAAAAGAAACTGTTATTACTTTCTTGTATTGCGAATAGTATTTTTATTTTTATAGTCGAATAATAATCGTATTTCTTGTATACATATATAAAATAAAATAAACGTATATACATTCACTTATGTAACACGACAAAAAAAAACATTGAATAAATAAACAATTTCTATTCACATTGAATACAAATTATTTCACCTTTATAGACTGAATGAATTCGAATATCTTCTTTCTCCGTAATGCCGATTCAAGCGACAAGGTGACAATTTTACACGGTACGTGTTATGTCATTACACGTTTTCATATGACAAGATGATGATAAGGTATCTACCCACCACTACATATAACATGTCAGTCTTCACTTGCCGAGACAGTTTAATGACCACATGCTTACAAAGTGTATGTCTCAAATGCGATCATATATACAGATGTATGACATTGTTGTATGTACTTTATGACATTTTTCATATCTAATTAACTGAACGTCGCCGGACTTCACTAACGCGATACGAGAAATGAATTAATATTATCGTTATTGGAAATCAATTTATACGATAACGTCTATAATCATATTATTTTATTCATTTCAAAAGTAAATTGTGTAATGTAACGATTATAATTTGATTTATAAGAATATGATTGAAGATATTAAAAGAATATTTCATATCGTTGTACTACTTAACTAGAAAATAATTATTGTTTGACTTACTTTCACCAAAAATTACTTGTATATCAAGAAACAAATTTATAAAGTTTTCTTAACAGCATTTATTTTAGACCACTATCTGAATAATATTAAAATATTTTATCTTGTAGACTGAAAACAGTTGGTGATAGGTCAAATATTATTGTATAACAATTTTTATGGGAGACCGAAATAGAAATGAAATATAATAAAGAATACTAAATTACAATAAGCACATAAATGTATGTCTAAACTCTAGTCTTATTTAGGCTATCTATGAGAAATATTTTTATTATATATTTGAAAGAAATTCTAGCGTTACATTTTAAATAAGTACGTATTTTAAAACGTACTTAATATTACATTAAGAGTAGGTGATTATGAAAATGTTATATCAGATTTTCAACGAATAGAATTATTACTGTTTTGTAGAACGTTAAAAATATATAATATGTATTGCTTAGAATATTGACAGATTTTATTTAAATGTAAAACTACATTTTATTTTTTTGAAAATTAACATTTACTATTTATAGTGAAATTAATTTTTATATAACAAAAAAATTAAAAATGTATACACATCTTTATATGTAAATTTATACATGACATTTATTTATTCTAAATTTTTTTAAACACCTTTATTTGTAGATAAAAATAGAAATTTGTCAATAGCAAAAATTATATATTTTTTGATTATGTATATATATATATATATGTATATATATGTATAGACACACACACACATACACACACACACACAGAGAGACAGACAGACAGACAGACAGACAGAGAGAGAGAGAGAGAGAGAGAGAGAGAGAGAGAGAGAGAGAGAGAGAGATGGTCCGAATGAGACTGAATGATAGTAAGCAAGTAAATGGATGTCTAAACTCTATAATCTCATTTAGGCCAATTTATATATTTATCTACGATTCACTGATAACATTATTTTTTAAAAAATCCAGATAAACATGAAAAAATATTAATTTGACAAAGCAAGTAAAAATAGTTTTATGATGAACTTAAAAAAAATTCTATGATGAATTTGCAGATTAGAGAGAAATCAAATTTTAAAAAAATAGAAGTTTAAAAATATCTATATTTAGAAAAGAATATTAATACAAAAAAATCCTTTATAGATGAAATGGATAATTGAATAAATAAGGAATAACGATAATTTGGAATAAATTATTATATAATGAAATATTAGCAGTTGAAAAATAAAGTTTTGATTGATATATCCTTCTTGCTCTTACTCATGATAGTGGAAACATCAATTTTAAATGCTAGAGAATTATTGAACGATTCCAAACAATACGAAGAATCAGGAAAAAGTGTATGTTAGGAATAACCAGTAGAGACAAGAAAAGAAACGAGTGAAATTTGCAACAAAAAAAATCCAAAAAGTATAAGATAGAAATGGGCGATCATACACCAAAAAAAGAGAACTATTCATAGACAACAGAAATTATTGATTAGAAATCCAATAATACAAATAGATTCGAGAAGAAATCCATGAATAGATGGGATAGAGACATGAGAAAAAATTAGTCAGCTAGAAATGTAAAATTTTAAGAAATATTTCATCTAACAGTGGATAGAAATAGACTGATATTATAAATACATATGTACATACATATATATATATATATATATATATATATATATATATATATATATATATATATATATATATATATATATATATATATGCAATATCTCCCTTCCGCTTTTTTTTTTTTTTTGTAAATAGAAATTCAAAAGACCAGAAGAAGAGAGAGAGAGAGATATATATATATATATTATATATATATATAATATAATTATATATATTATTAATAATATAATGCAAAGATAATTAATTATTATATAATTTTATTAATAAATTTTTAATAAATTTTCCTACACATATAATTATTTATAATAGTTTGAAAACCAATATTAATAAACAAGAATATAAAATTAAATGATGAATATTAAATGTAGTAAATAAAATCGAGATTACTGAGAATTCAAAAAATGTACTGCGAAATAAAACCATTAATTATTTACAAATTATTTTTACCTGTAGTTTATGTAAGATTCTTTATAAAGTTCAATCAACTATATTATCTAAGATTACTGGAATTAATTAGCAAATATATTTGCAACAAAATATGATATAATTAGAATTTACATAATACAAATTGATAAAAAGAATATATAGTTTTTATTGTTCATAAAAATTAATAAAACGTAATAATTTTCTTTTCATTTCAGTAAGAAAATACAATATTTGTATTTTTATATCGTTTGATACGAAATATTGTACAATATTGGTATAAATATAAACCAGTAAAAATATTATGAAATCATTATTAGAAAACATAGTTAATTGGATATTGTTTTAAACGCAATTGTAAATATAATTAATCAAAAGTTGTACGTATTATCCGATTTTATTTTTTTTAAAAAAATATTTATTACTTAATTGAGATTTAAAAAGTTTTTTTTAATTCTATTTATAAACACTATATAAATACAAACATTAAGAAATAAAACAATGTTTACTGAAATCTGGATTTATTTTTCAAAACTGAATTTAATATAAGAAATTAAAGAAATCTGCTTTCAATAAACTTTAATTAACTTTCCATGTTAGTGCTGGAACTTTATTAGAAATCAATTAGTTACGTATTTAACAAAATTGTATATTGACATTTTGTAATATTTAATTAAATTCCATTATACATTAAAATATAATTTATCATACAGACAAGTGTTCTGATTTTGCATCAATCGTTCTTTGGCAAACAGTCAATTAATTTATTATTTTGTATACAAAGATGGAAAGATATATTAGAAAGATTACTATAAATAGACACGTATTATATGTATATGAAGTGTATATTTCATTACATCGTTTAAAATATAAATGATATTCGAGATTTATATACAAGAAAAAAGTAGTAATCATTTTTTGAATACAGATAAAATCTAGTATATAACAGATAAGATTTTTTCAAATAAATGATTCATACATATACATAAAATTGTATCAGTGATGATAATAAAGTTTCTCAGTCGATTCGACCACCTGTCCATTAGTCTGGAGATCACAGGTAGTTTTATAGTCTGGAGTTTTATACATTTATATATGAACGTACCGTATAGGTAAGTTAGTGTGGTAGATAGGGTACACATGTTGGCTGTCACGCTACGTCTGTAACATTGCACACACAACCACGCCTAACACCTGTTCAGAATGACTTGGCGTGCACTGACAGAACAGAATTATGCGTGAGTGTAGGTCGTGACTTATCGTTGTCAATTTGTAGTTTAATATGTGTGTCTTTTGTATTTATTGTTGCTGTAGTTAATAAACTTATCAACAAACTGATTTGAATTTTAGATTGGACACTAAAACGCAATGTGTACATGAAATTGCTTCCGAATGAATTAATTATTTCATACCACTTTAATATACTTTTTTTATATTCAACACAAATCAAATAAATATGACATTCGATGCAATTATCTTTAATTATAAAACAGTACTTTATGATATATGATGGGAGTAAAATATACAATAACAACATGTAGATGTAATCTATTTCAATAATACACACACACTATATACATATATATATATATATATATATATATATATATATATACTTGAGTATATGTATTTAATAAAAACTGAATGCATTAAGTAAAAGTAACTATTAAAAATATTTCAGAGTTCAAAATAAACGTATAAATGTAATAAAAAAATACGTAAAAGTTCGACAAATTATCCATTTTTTTCAATTTCACAATATATACCAGTCATAAATGCATTAATTAAATATCTGAAATCACTACTACTAATTATTGGCTATAAATACGAAAAAAACTGAGTTATTTATTATATATTAAGAAATAATTTATACAACAACGAACAATTAAAAAATAAAATAATCGTTTTATAACTCTTAATAGCGAATGACTTGGATACTTATTGTATTATTATTTCTTTTTTTAATTTGGTTACTTTTAAATATTTTAGAGAGTTTTTATATATACATTATTTATTCATTGAATATTGACTATAAAATATTTTTTTTTATTTAGACATTAGAGATAAATATATACAAGCATCTGGGAAAAATATGATTAGTTTTTTCATATACGATTATTTATTTCCTTGAATAACAAGTTTTAATACAAAAAAACATATTTAAATTGTTTTTTTTTCATATTTCGAATTCCTATTATTTACTTATCTGAAATAAATACTGATTCCTCACTAATTTATATATGAATAAATAATATATAACAAACTACTAATATTCATAAAAGAAGTTTTGAAAATGATATTAGATAACTTATTTAACACAACTGTAATTTTAAAGAATGTAAAAAAATAATAGTATGTTTTAACATATTTATAGCTTAATTATTTAAATAGTTAATATCGGTATATTTTAAAGTTTTATATCATCGTAATTAGGAAAGTTTAGAAAAAATAGAAGTTTTTATTACAATGATTAATATTTAAAATTATAAATATATGGATATGTGTGTATTATGTTTTTTTAAAAAATGTTGTTCATGTTCGAACAGATTTATGAATGAAAATTTTTATCAATGAAAATATTAACGAAAACAATGCAATGTTGCATATAGAGTACGTACTAGGGCCATCGTATCAATGAAAGCGCAATCATACCCCGAAACCACGTACAAATCAATCATAATACGTACTCATTCATTCAAAAACATACAAAACCAGGGCGGTGTAGGTATAGTACGCATTCACACAACACATATGATTTAAATGTTAATGACCTAGTATGATTACAACACACAACATGTGGTAGAGTATATGAACTACTCATTTATCGAGAGTGTGGGAAAAGTACGCTACGCCACGCCATGCTACGTGAACACACACATTTACGAATTCATGTGCGTCCCCAAATGAGGGATACGAAATACGAAAAACATTCCGTTTGTACCAGACAATTCGCAGATCAATGAACACACATGTACGACAATGTTGGTTTCGAAATGAATGATAAGAGATTTATCTCATTTTATTATTTATTGCCACGCTATGTATGAATTCATTTCATTTGAACATATTTTAAATTGTGCAAAACTAATCGCTCTATTAATTTTAATTACTAAGCATGTCCGTACTCAACACCTGTTCAAAACAATGTCTTAAGAGTAGAGGAATTTATTACATATACAAAGATGTAAATAGTAATGACTTCATTCTAGAGTTACCGTGTGAAAATCTACATTTCATTACAAATACAACAAGAGTTAGGTATATACAGTAAATCAATAGTTATTTAATTTTATTTGTATCATAGATGAAATATTTATAAATTATAATAATTTTTTAACGTTTTTTTTACCTATCAAAAGATTACAAATCTATTTTATAAAACATTTTTAATTTTGGTTTTTATAAATTCTTCACTCATTTATATTCCATATGACAAATAAATTATACAGATTTAAATTATTGATGACAAATAAAAATATTCGATATTTTCAATTGCATATAAATTTTGTAATATTCAGTAACGAGATTACACTAAACAAACGTTAAAATTTATAAATAATTTTTCAATCAAAAAAATTAAAATATACTGGCAAAATGAATTATTTAGAATATGTGTGTGTTTCATCACAAGTCTATTGTTCATTATTGTTTTATTACATCTCTGTTGATTTATAACAAGAAACTGAACAACTACAACTAATTGCATACAATTTTATCTATTGTTTACATTCCAACATACTGAATGTAAAAATATTACTTTAAAATAAGTAATAAAATATAAAAGTTATTTACATTTTTTATTAAAAGCAATGATTATTTTAAAAATAAATAAATAATACAATTAAATTCTAATATTTCAAATCTGTATTCTGATAACGAATTGTCAGTAGATAATTTTCTAAAAAAAAAAATAGTATGATTTTTTTCCCACAAAAGAATTATCATTTCAACCCCACAAGATATTAAAATGTTCATTAATCACTCATTATAATTTCTTTAACTGGTACTCATTTCGATGGCAGTATAATTATCATCACAGCGATGTGTTATAAAATCTAAGTAATAAATTTGGACTATGTATGTATTATTAATCTATATCTTAGATTTTATAACATAGTTTTTTTAACATATTATGATATTAAGATGATAATTGATTTGTATGAAAGTAAATTCAACACAGTTCCGAAACAAATAGTATGAAATTTTTTTTATTTATTTTCAATTTTATTTTCATTTTCAAACTGTATTTTTTTTATTATTTGGAAAATATGAAATTTTCAAGATTAAATTGATTTATATATGTAAAATTTAATACGTACTGATATATATATATATATATATATATATATATATTAAAAAAATAATAGAATAATTTTTATGTTAATTTCGCTTTCTATGTGTTTTAAAATTAATAAGTATAAATTTAAATATAACAAATTATCAAACGATTATTAGTATACATTTCCACTTAACATTGTTTCAATTTTTAAACAATTAAGAAATTAACACCATTAATAATGATGAAAAATGCCATTATTGATAAGCAAGTGTACGTAATATTTTTTGAGTAATAAAATTAAGCTTTAGTTACGCTGATATAACTAATTAATTATTATGCTTTGTATATATGCAATGACACAAAAAACATTTTCTTCTTTATCAATATTCAAACAATTCATTATTGAGTAATACTAGTCACTTACGAAATTTCTTATATTTGAAATGGAGATAAGGAAAATTGAATTTTCAATTTAATCAATATATATATATATATATATATATATATATATATATATATATATATATATATATGTGCGGTTAGTCTAGAAGAGTCCGTGAACAACTTGACGAGTTACTGAACATTTTTTTGAAGATTGTTTCAAGGATTTTTAAGGATCACCTGGGTTACATCAAGAAAGCTATTAAGTGGGTTTCTAGCAGCTATTTCAGTTGAAATGGAATCTATATCCTCTTCGAATAGTACAAATTTTTTTAAAGTTTTCATAGATTTCTAGTTACCTCCTCATGTGTTTATATATATATATATATATATATATATATATATATATATATATATATATATATATATATATATATATATATATATATATATATATATATATATATATATGTATGTATGTATGTGTGTGTGTGTATGTATACACAAACACAATTATTCTTATTTAAAACTTAGAGCTGTAATTTAATTTTATTTTACACAACTGATTATATAGGGTTTTTTAATAAAAATGTCAGATCATTGACAGCTGGTGGCAGTCATATTTGATTTGTTTAACTCATTTTGACATTTCAACTCAATGTAGGGCAAATTATCATAGAACGTTTAATACTTCAACAACGATTATAAATTGTAAAAACTTCAATAGATTTATTGAATCAAAAGTTTAATAAATCCATTATTTCACGAAATTAATCCATCAATTGGCCACCAAGATCATGTAATCTAACTCCATTGGATTATTTTTTGTAGGGTTATGTAAAATCATTGATTTATGCTGATAAATCACAAACTAAAGAAGTATTAAAAATAAATTTTGGATGTATAATTCATGAAATTAGATAATTATGAAAGAGTGACTAAAATTGGACTAAACGAATGCACTATGTCAAGCAAAGTTGTACTGGTCATATGAGTGAAGTTGTATTTCATCATTAATGCCATAGAATATGCTTAAAAATAAAATAAAAAAAATACTAATTAATTAAATACTTTTTGTTTTAATTACATTTAAACTTCTGAAGTGCTTATTGGAAAAGCAGTAATTGATTGTTTAAAAAACATTATAAATTATTATTTTATCTATGTATGATGAAAAAAGAAAAATAGTTGAATATATTGTAGGTATTAATTAGAATTATTGTAATTATCAGTGCATTTTAAATTCATATATTATTTGATTATAATACGTTTTATATTTCGATCGATTTCATTTCATTGAAAACATCTTTGTTTTATCAATAACGAAATGTGTGTAGTCGTTGAAGAGGAAAGTAAATAATCAAATTATATATGTAAGTATGTATGTATGTACATATGTATCTGAAAGAATATCACAATTTGGATCACTTCTACCAGCTAGAAAACAGCACCACACTCAATGAAATCGCACAACAAATAAAACAAAAATGTCAACTCTCGAACATCTGTTTTGGCGCCAATGCACACATTCATAAAACACTGTACATACATCGTAACAGATGATGATAACATTGATGATATTCACGGTCAACCCATGCAACACCGCGTACTCACACTTACTCAAATACACACAGAGACCGCATGCAGATAAACTGTGGTAGGCCGTGACTGAGCGTCACAAAACGGTTGGTTAGGTACGGTGGTGCTTGCGCACGTCTACGGGCCGGCGGACAGCGGTCGCGTGCCGGCGTCGATGTAAACGGCGTCGCATTGGGTGTCTCGGGAGACCCTGCGGTGAATACTCGAGGATGTTGACGTACCTACACACTAACACCGTAATCATCGGAAAGATACATATTGGCCTGTTTTCGGCTCAACCTGTTTTACGTCGGTGTGTATATTTGCAGATTGTCTGCAAGAAACGATTTTTGTGTATTTTGTTTTTTTTTTATTTTTGGAACTTTCGCAAGCGATTTGTTTCCTTGTGAATTATATAAAACGTTTGAAATAGTTTTAACATGTAAATATATAAAAATCAAATTTATTTATTCAAAATACTTGTTTGTATTTTAAACGAAAATTATGTTAGTCTATATGAAAATAAATTTGTAAAATAATTCCAAGGTAATAATTTTCGTAAATAACATTTCAAAAAAAAAAAAACGAAGTTTTAATATATTGAAATGCACTTCTATAAAAAATACTTTTAAGGGGTTATACGCACTTGCGAGGCGCAAAAACGACGTTTTTTTTAGGAATTTTTTTTAGAAACAGTATTTATTTTGCAATTACAAATTATGGTTATTTGAATAGATCCTACTTTCAAGAATAAAATAACATGTCGATCATAAAAAAATATTGAAGTGCACCGCTCCTGCAGACGATGTCCCGAACGACCTCCAAAAAAATGCGCTTGGCGGTGATTTCCATATCGGCGGTTTGGATTATTTGAAATCAAGAAATATGGTCAATTCTTTTAAAGGATAGATTAATGCAGGTATTGAACGAAGGAATAATTAAAATTTTCATTTTTGACAAAATGGCATCTACTTGAAAAAATTTTTTCGCTTTTTACTAAAATTTTCGCTCCAAATTGTTTTAAAAAAATAGTAATAATTTTTGTAAACCTTATTCCTTCGTTCAATACCTGAGGAATATATTTGAGAAGATTGTGTGAAAATTTGAGACCGATCGGTTCAGCCATTTCTGAGATATCGAGATCACCGACTATGAAAACACCGTTTTGAGATAAACGCGTTTGAAGTTTCGGAAGTAGTTTACACATAGTTAAAATTTTTTTACAAATTCAGGTGTATGTCCGAAAATATTTATCGGATTTACTTCAAATTTTCAGAAAATATACTCAAATGTATGTGCATTCCGAAAATGCAAAAAAATAGATTTTTTGAAATTTCTAACTGCGTATAACCCCTTAAAAAACATCCCAATAAGATTAAAAATAAAATATTTTTTTTAAACGTGATCGAACTTTAAATTGAATTTTTATCAAAAGTTCTATCTAACCTAAAAACACTCCTTATATATATATATATATATATATATATATATATATATATATATATATATATATATATATATATATATATATAAGTTCTATCACGCTTAAAAAAAATCATATACTTAACAGAAATAAAAGATAACCACAAGCAATTATTTGGCTAAGAATATTCTGCATGAATAAATGTATCAAACATTACTTTTTTTACAAAAAAGTTCAATGGCTGATTGTTTATTTTGGTACATTGCCAAATACGCATTTATTACATTTATATTATAAGCAAAATAATTTATGGTTTTACTTTAATACGGAGAAAATATTTTTCAAGAAGTTAAATATTTTATAATATCGAAAAAAATGTGTGCTACAATCGAAATTGTATATAGTCATCCAAATTTGACGCCTTGATTTGTGTTTTATTGAAAAGAAACATGTGTATAGTTTCTTTTTAATAAAACACAAATCTAGGCATTACATTGGGATGATCCTATATTATTTTTATCAATTCAATGTTGAAATATTTCACGATCTGATTATTTTGAATAAATTCACTTCAACACAAATTATCACCCCAGTACAATAAGATATTAAGAAAAGTGTTCAATAATTACTTATTGATCACTTTATTTGCTTAGAAGATAATTAACATTTCAATACTCAAACCATGATAATTATAGTACCGTATTAAAAAATCTGATTTATGATTATTTCGAATTAAAGACAGGTTTTGTTTTTTTAAAAAAAATTAATAATAAATGATTATTAGAAACTTTTATAATATCTTGTTATATTGGGGTGATAACTATCTATTTTATAATGGCAAGGATTTCAGAATTTAAAAAATATTTACAAATTAAACAAGTAATAAAATCATAATGATGTATGATAAAATAACCTGATGATAATTAGTCAAAAAACATTATAATAATAGGTATATAGTAAAATAAACAAGTTAATATTAGCTGGAAATTATTTTGAAAATAAAACTATTATATTAACGCAAAGCTGTTGTTTCAATATAAATTCGCATAACTTTTCAATTCACCCTTGTGTATACACAAATTTTATTGAAACATGTAATAATGAAGCCATATTTTATGTAAACTATAATAAACAAGTTTATTAATTAGGTCAATATTTGAAAGTACATACTAAATGTAGTAATTTGTAAACGAATTAGTAATTTTATAAACTATAAATATTAAATTCGTGTAATTTTTATCAAATTCTTTAATTTCTTTTATATAAATATATATAGTATAATGATTTCATAATCGGATTATTTTTATTTTATTTATTTATTTTTTTGATATTTTCAAACAAAAAATATTTATAATAATTATTTTCATTACTGAAATTATAACTAAATTTATTTTTATAAAACGTGATAAGAAATTTCATTGATACTCATATTTTATTATAATAACAATTATGTATTGTTTTTCAATAATCCATAATCAATTCAATATTAAAAACTATTAAATTGATTTTTTTAGTTAAAAAAATAATCAATCTGAATTAAAACCTGATTATTTTATAATAATATTAAATAATCCAACATTGCTCGCTTTATTAAATTAAAACAATTATATTTCGAGTATTGTTTTTAACGCACCTATTAATTTACAATCTAATTAAGATTTGTTATTTAACAATGATGTTAATATTGCAGTTCAGTGAATATTCGAAATAATTATTTTCACGACGATAAATGACACACACAAAACCTAACATCATATTGATCAACCGGCTGTTCTAACCATTTATTTTGTTACGACCGTACAAAAAGGATTTTTTAAATAAATAATGCCCTAAATGGATTTAACATTCACGAGGATCATTTGAAACATTTGACAAAGTCGGCAATACATTTAACCTTTTGTATTTTAACCGACAGTCTAACTACGGAGCAAAAACAGGCGTTTTACTCCAATCAATAAAAGTGGTAAGCTACGAATCGTATTCGAATAAATGAATAATATTATTATAGATTGGATTTAGTGATTTTCTGTACGTAAATGTTTTCGTAAACAATTGGTTCATAATTTATTAAAGGAAATTAACTGGGAGATAAATTATTATAAGTTACATAAAATACAATACCAAAAAATACATTCTTTTTTAAATATTCCCTTGTATTATTAATAAAATATTTTGGAAAGAAAATAATTTATAAATAATAAACCAACTTTGATTTCTCTAAATGAATATAATATTTTTTAAAAAAATAAGTTAATTTTTTTTAACATTTATATATCAATGTAATATAAAAATATATATCTAGAAATTAAAGCTTATTTTAAAAAAAATAATTAATTTTCAAAAAGATAAGCATTTATATACCAGTAAAAATAATAAATTATATATATATATAATTTTAAAAATATTTACATGCATTAAAAAGATGTTAATTCATACATAGAGTGTTCAGAGAGAAATATGGCAGTTGTGTAAAAAATAACTTTTAATTAAAAGTAAATAATAATATATCTTGTACAAAAATAATGAATGTTAGAAAATTAATAGTTAGTTTTTATTCGGTTTTTTGTTCCGTTCTAATATAACTTTAATTTAAAACAGTTTTTATTCTCGTGAATTTAATTTCCGATCAAGTTCTTGTAATCATTAATGAAGATAAATGATCAAAACTAAATTATGTACTGTTTTATACAATTTTTTACTGATATTATGTGATAAAGCGTTTTTAATAATTGGCTATTATATCAAAGAGTGTCCACTGATACGTGTGAATATAATACAGCATGATTGAATTTTAAAAAAGGGTTTATTGTACTGATGTTTAATATTGATTATACATAATAACAAGAATTCCTGGAAAAATGGAACTGATTAATACAAAAAAATATTTTTACTGTAGATAACTCATGAAAATAATTGTAAAATATAGATCGTGATCGAAGCAAAAAAAGTAATTAAACAAAGATATTTCTGATAAATTTTAATGTTTTTAACTCGATTAATTTATAATGGAACAAAAAATACAATCAGAATAATATTGGCTTGGTAACAATTTTACATTTTTCATTACAAATTCGTTTTTTTCAATCATACTTAAACATAAACGTAAACAATCTGTAACATTTTAAATTTAGAACGACCTTGTAAATCGATTATTTGTTTAAAGGTCATTTGAAAAATGAAAATTTAAGAGTCAGTTTCTAAAATATTCGATAATAAAAATAATAACAACTGAAATTCTATTTATAATATTATGAGGTCTATTTTATATTAGTGAAAGTACGATTAATTTGTATCCTTGACAAAATCATTGAAGTTATTATTTTCTGTAAACACTTAAATGAATCAAAATGTTACTTGACGTATTATATCATTCGTATATATTTAAAAATGTCTTTAATAACATTTAAATAAATAAAAATATTACACAATAACTTTTTTTTAGCTATGATTAATGATTAAATAATTCTAGAGTTATTAATATTAAAATGAAAAACTAGAAATTAATTCCAAACATATCTATTTAAAATACAAATTCTAGCAACTTTTGCAAAATCAATGATTTGTATAATATTTCAGATTATCATATAGATGAATATTGAAGTACAGTTTAATATTTCCAATATATCAAAATATATTTGATGTAAGATAGTTTGGTTCGAGTAATTCAATTTTACAAAGAAGCCACCACTAAAGATCACAAGATTTTTCAAGTGTTTAATAATTACTTATTTTTTTAATTATTTATTGATTATACGAAAACAACAAATATTTAAAAATAAATAACTATTAAACGTTTAAATAAAATGTTATAAAGATAAAATACTGTTTAATACCAATGAATCATTCATCCCCAATGTCACAAGATTTTATAAAAGTATCAAATAAACACTTATTGTTCACTTTATTTGATGAAAAGCTGATACGTATTTTAAATATCATACCATCATTGTCAAAGTGCTTCATTGTAAAATCTAATATCAAATAATAATGGGGTATTGAATTCTTTATTAACCCTTATCGGACTTTAGCATTTTGTACTTAACTTTCCGCTAGGTCGGAGATATATTTGAGTGCTTATTGTAAGAGAAGAGTAACTAAGATTACTTGATATAAAAAGATAGTTTTATGCATAAAAATATTTATATTTACACTTTAAATCTCTTCCTCATCCCTGTCGATTTCAATCCAATCTTCATCACAATCAGGAAAAATTTCTCTTTCCACTTCGCTTTCCTCTTCACTTGAATATTGAATAGGGATCAATTTTGTTTCCTCGACTGAAATATAACACTTGTATCACCGTCTCCTTCATGACAAGAATTAAAATCACTTGCCAAATATTCGAAATTTTCACATATTTCACTACAACTATCACTGTTACTTTCCATATTGCTATAGTTTTCTTTATTCATTTTTGGAGGAATAAAATATTATAATATAAGTAAAATAATTGCTGAAATATGACAGAACGTATTGTCTGCTATTGAGTAAGAATTAAACTGTAAAAATATACAGTGTGTACATTCAGCAATAAGGTCGTTATTACTTGTTCAGTCTTGTCACCTCGCATGTGACATACGACTGATAGACAAAAGTTGTAATGTAACGTCAGAGGTGACATACGACCGATAAGGGTTAAAATAAGTTTCATATTTAATACAATTTAATAAAATGCGTAGATATATTAATGTATTATTGTGCTGTGTGATATTAATAAAAATCTTTGAGAAATAAAAATACATGCTATCAAAAAAATGATTATTTGTTTAATTTTCAGTGGATATAAAATTACCAACTTTGTAAACTATTTAATTTAAAGAGAAATAAAGAAATAACATTTGTCTTTACAATGAAATATGGAGAAAAATATACGGACATTGAATGAAAATTCAAACTATTCAATTCTTTATATCGCATATTTGTACAAAATAACTGAAGAAATATATTAAAATATACAAAAATCACACTCAAATTTTGATACAATTTATATGACTTTTTTTCGACACTGAATATTTTGGTAAAAATCGTGAAATTTTCTTAAAAGCAATAAAAATTATATATCGAAAAAAATATGAAAGGATTTTATTAGAATTTAAATACTTTTTACGTAACAAAAAATATTAATTAACGATAATAATGAAAGTTTATAACATGTTTAAGCTTGTTGATTTACTAATTAATTTTTAATTTACATTTTTATCAAGCTTTTTCTTTTAATTACAAATGCTAGTAAAATACTAATGCTTATCTAATAATATATAAAAAAAAATAAAAAAATATGAAATAATTCTTGTTCTAAAAGACGGGAAATGATATATTGGTTAATATACTTAGATAATAATTCAGTTTTAATAATAAATAATACCTAAGTACTGTTTAGTATCAACTAAAAGTTTATTAACATTAACAAAAACAGAATTGTTATTACAAACAGGTCTGAAGAGTTTAACTTCTATAAAAATTTCTTTATTAATGTTTCCGTTCTTAGAATTCTATAATAAAACAGCGATTTAACTTGTATAAAACTTTTTAAATTACTAAAACAGTACGTAATAAAATGAAAAACAACATAATTAAAATTAAATTTTTTCCAAGACAAGTAATTTTATTATCTATTCGATTTTGATGTCGAATTTCGAAATTCGTCTCACGTTATTACATTATTTTCGAACGATAAATCAAATCAAAGTTTTTACGTCCAATACGAAATTGTTTTATTACTTCCTGTATTCTTAATTGATATTAGATATAAATATATAATAATTATAGATAATATAATAGTGGTTCGATAACAAAAATAAAAAAAAAACGGATATTATCTCATTCGATTAAGTTAATTTGATCGAAGACGAATATCATTAAACACACCTTGTGATAAAAATCGACTATCATAAGGTGATACAGTAGATACGATAACGTACTTATTTATTCGTTACACGTTTCAGAGATATATTTTCACTTCATACACTCAGATCGGAACAGACAATGAATTGTAATGGACGCATTAAAGTCTTACTACAAGCACCATTCTGCTGAACATTAAAAAAAATAAAAAAGCAAAATGTAACACGACGAAAGATATTAATTTTTTTTGTCACGTTATATTTTTTTTCAATTTATTTAGTATTCAGAACTGGTTGAAACAATGGCTTGTCATTCGTGCTGTTATAAAATGTTAAAATTTATTCTTGATTAATCTGTCCGAGATTGCGTTTAAAATTTATATAAATGATTTTCGTAGTTTGTGATACTATTATTGGCCGCGTTTAAATTCGTTGTATTTTTATTTGAAATATAAAATATTTGCTCGACTGGGAATATTTTAATAAATAACGTAAACTTATATCCGCACTAAATCGTTTTAAAAACTTTTCTGCTTAACATTTATAATTTATTTAGCTAAAGTTTTTTTTTTTTTTTTTGAGTGCTCGCACAGTCTGTTATTTATTTGACATTCCTCCCTGTTTAAGAGAGTCTTAGTAGTGGTCCATTCGTCGTACCACAATCGTTATATATACTTCGTCTTTCACTCCGCATCCCGCCATTTCCTTCCGCTTCCTGTGGCTTAGATTCGAATTGATAAATTAAATTCGTTTTCTCTTTGCGAACGAATGTTCTCTATTTCCTTGTTCGTTCTATTTTCTTTGAAGACCGCTTTTATTGGACCCAATTTATAGAACTGACTCTTCTTTTTGTTTTGTAATACGATCATAAATGTTTCCGTAATGGGGCATTTTGGAATTTTGTTAATATTTAGGAAATACCGGAAAATTTATAACGTCATTTGGGAAGCTATTAGCGTGAACTGACAGTGCGGAATTTTATTTTGATAATTATGTTTTATGGATGAAATTAATTTTGTGCAATTTCGCAAGATTGTAAATGATACATAATTGTTTTTTTATAGAAACGATTCGAATGTGTGTGTAGTATTTAAAACATTACTGTTTTTGTTTTAAGATCTACAATTATCATTTTTATTTTCTTACGATGCAATTATCATCACGCTAAGTTAGAAACGGTTGACGTGACTGTTAAATATTTAATCTCATTTATATTTGTATTTATTTCCGTTCGTTATTTCCTAAACTAAAGTCATTTAAGTTTCGGAAATTAACTTTAGTTTTTCGTTCCTGGTTGTATTAAAAATGTCAATTTATATAAATTGAATCGATATTTTACACAAAAGTAATTTAAACTTAAAGTGCCTTATATTTTTTTTTAGAAATATTTCAAACAAAGAATATATCAAATATTTTCTTGGAAATAATTAATGTTTTTAATATCAAAATAAGTATTTTTTATTGAAAAATACAATAATAATAAATAATGATTTTATATAAAAGATATTATGACAAATGTTACATTTGTTAAAAAAAATAATATGCAATAAATTGAAAATAAAATTTTGAATTAATAACTCACGATCTTATAAAATAATTTATAAAATGTGTGATATTATTATAATAACTTTTGTATGTGATTACAAAGACTTTATTAAAATAAATAAAAGATCTAGCATTTTTTATTATTAACGTTACGAAAATATGTACATAAATAATAACGAATCTTATTGGTAAAAGTAGAATAGCATCTTTATATCTGTTATAATTCAATGTCAAAACGTGCTAATTAAGTACATAGAAATATTTCTCATAATTGATTGTGATTCATAAATTCGGATCCGAACTTATGACCCATTAGTCATGCTTTACACTCAGCTGCAAGTAACATTTTTTTATACTGCATTTTTTGAATAACTGTCTACTTAATATATATGTTCTTGTCATGTCATAAAACGCACTTTCTTTTGCTCATAAAATGAGTGAGTTTACTTATCAGTTTTATTATTATTTTTTTGCAAACGTGTACTTTTAAAAGAAGTTCTATGTTTCTCTGTGACACTCATACGTGATACATTTTGTTTTATTGTAAAAAGTAACATTTACTGTCATAATATTTCATCTATTTTAAAAATAATTTATAAAGTTCATAAGCTTGAAACGTAAATAAACTCTCTGTTAAGTACATGAAAAAAGTACTATAAATCAAAGAATTCTTTATGGACTGTAATGATAATTAATCAAAATATCTTAACAGTAATGGTATTAATTAGATATTATAGTAATAAATGTTTTAAAATCATAGAAAAATAAATAGAGAAACGAGAATTAAAACGTTTGTTTGTTTGGGGAAAAAATCAATATTTTATTTTTAAAATGAACATTTTAATGGAATATTTAATATACAAAAACATCATCTTATTATAAAATAAATGCAACAAAGTGTACAAACATTGAAAATGAAATGTGGTTGGAAACATTAAAGTTTGTTATTTCAATAAATATTCAACAGAACTCGTTTAACATAAATGTTTGTTTCTTATCAAATATTGATTTAGCAACCATTATAATATTTATTTTTAACGAAAAATAATTTCCTAAAGAGACCTGTTAATATATTGTTCAAACATTTTGAAATCTATTATTTTCATATAACGTAAGTAAATTTCACTAACATGATTACTTTTTTACTTAGCGATACATATTATTCGATAACGTTATAAATCAACTTTCGTGCCTTTATATAAGAAAACACACTGAATATATTATACACTAACACCGCCATATAATATATAATGTATTGTAACAACTGAGCGTTCGGAGTTTGATAAAGTGAACAATAGCCAACACTGAAACTTAATCAATAGAGATTAATTTTCACGATTATGCCACATAATGGTTTTCCATTAAAGCACGTAATTATATAGTTGATGCTTTATGTTCTTATAATTACACAAAATTATAATTTTCATAAATAATTTATAGATGCTATTATATCATGTCACGATGGACACATCTCTCTACACGATTACCAATTATTGTTGGTTAATGTATGCGATTATTATCGGACACTGATACGAATTAAGTGTTACAATTAAATCTTTTTTAATATTTTACTTGCATGATATTTGTAATTTATGAATTTGCAATAACATTGAAACTTGATTATCCGTAAATATCTTTTTTCATAATTGAATTTTAAATGAATGTTTTGATTATTTCATCTATATTAAATGACATATATATATATATATATATATATATATATATATATATATATATATATATATATATGTACAAAGTAAGATATATATTTGACTTATCTACAATGAGTATAATATTCAAAACAGTGTAACAAAATAATGAACCGCAGCTTGTACCTATATACAATTATAAACGCAATCTAAACAAAGAACACAAAGGAATAATTGTATATTCACGAAATTTGTAGATAAGATAAAAAGCTTCTTTGACATATCTTCATCATAAATTAACTACGTGGAATGAATATACCGAAAATTAAACTTATTATAACAGTACCATCAAAGTAATATGGTACTCAATACGAAACTTTTGTTGGTACTAATACTGCAATGATATTTTGAATGGGTGCTCTTATTACAACTAATACGGTTTGTTAATACAATGTTATATTTATAATCGAATTTTATGATTTCATAAAATACGTTTCATGTCCTGTTGAGTTATTGACTTTTGTTTCATATCTAGTGAAACTTATAACATAGTACATAAAAATTCTATTATTAATATTATACGAACTGAGATAAATCAGAAATAAATTCGAAATGTCGTTTGAATTGAACAAATTTCAATTCAGAATAAATTGAATAACTTTTGTGTCAATAAAATGTTTATTTATTGTTTTCGTAAAAAACGGTACACATATTGAAAAATACTATACAAATATATATATATATATATATATATATATATATATATATATATATATATATATACATAAATCACAATCTTCTATTTAATTAAAATTTATGTCAGTTTTTAATATATACTTTTTTATTTTATAAATTTTTCAATTGAACTGTTCCGAGAAAATAATTATTAATTATATACTAAAAAGAATTTAATTACATTTATGAGTTATTTATTTAGAATTTTTAACTTTTAAAAAATTTATATTAAATATTGCTGTTATTAAATTTATTTTTTCTAAATAATCGTATTGAAAATCGTGTATTATGTTATATAGTAATTAAAAGTGTAAAAGATATAAAAAGCTCAAATACCGCGATAACATTTATTGAGATAAAAATTTAATCAACTAAAATGTCCATGAAAAACATTTTTTATGATAAGAGATATTTTAAACGTAAATATTTTTAAAACAGAATAAAATTTAATGAAGACTTGATATAAATTTAATTACTTTCATAGACAACATATAAAAGGTTCGATTATAATTCATGACATAAATCAAGAATCTAATGGCGAAAAATTTTTTTTTTTTTAATATAGTTTTATTTTACGAACAAAATTTTCTTAAATCACTTTTGAATTTTATTTCGAAATAGAATAAAATAATATGAAACAAAAATCAGTTTAAAAATTATTAAGAAAATTCAAAAATTAATTAATTAATGTAATATTTAATTATGATAAGAATATCAATACAATTTCAATGATGAAATAAATAAACATTTATATCAAATTATTATCGAAGCAATTTAAAACATGTAAACATTTTTCTCTGAATCATTTCTTAAATCAATTTCGATAGAAAAGAATTCGAACTATTCGAAATAATTGCTTCCTAGAGAAGATATCGCTTCAAGTGGAATCGACTTCTCAATCTACAAACGAATAATCACGAGTAGTAATAAACAACCGTTATTTTTCAAATAAAAAAATACATAACAAAAGATTAAAATCCATTGCTCTTATATTCAATTTAATTTCACTATACAATCTTTGACGTGAATATAAATAATCATTTATTTCATTATTATTTACATTAATATAAATATTCAATATTAATTTATTCGATATTTTATATATATTAAAAACGAAATGGCATATTCGATGAAAAGATAAGAAATATAAAAATTAATTGATTAAATTAAATTCGTATTTCGAATAATTGTTATTTTTTTGTAATGATAATTATAAAAAAATGGGAATTTATTTTATCGTATGCAAATATTCTCATTAAATTGCTATACGATGGAAAACAGGTATTAAGTGAAAAACGATTTCGAATATTATTAACAAAAACACATGTTTTAAATATATTTAGATTTATTTATACGTTGAATATGTTAACATGAAAATATAAAGACAGATAATGATGTTGTACAGTGACAAGAAACATTTTCGTTAATTTTTTTAAAAATCAATATCGAATATAGGTAGACCTACACACATACATACATACATATATATATATATATATATATATATATATATATATATATATATATATATTAAATTGTTGAAAATAAATTCCGGTTGGCATTGAACATGATATTTTATAAGTCTAATTTTTTAACTTTTACATAGTACCAAACAGCTACTGCTTTCTATTGAAAAATAAGAACAAAATATTTTCGTGGATGACGTTATATTTTAACTGAGTTTATAAACGATAATATATTGAATGCTATCACAGGAACTGGTTGGTTAGTATGTTGCTAGGCTGGTCTCAAAGAACAAGTTTACAGCCTACCTAATCAAACCTGATGTTAGAATAACGTTGTATTATTATTTAGGCCAGGCTTTTACTTTATAATTTAATACATTGAACATAAACGGTTATAAAACAGAAAAATATTCAGTCATTACTATTGTATATACATATATATATATATATATATATATATACATATATATATATATATATATATATAATCAAATAAAAATACAGAAAAACTAATTGTTAAATTGCGTGAGATCTAATATAACTTCTTTAAAACAACATTATGTTTTTACGTGACTGCTTTTATACTTGTATGATTAATTTGATTATAAAGTTCTGATATTTGTCATTTTATAATTATATATTGTTATAAATGAATTTTAATAAAAGAATAATGTTTGTTTTCCTATAATCTTTGTAGATAATGAAATAGTTAGTTTCTTTGTTTATGATTTCATATAATATTTTCAATGTATATTAGAATTGTATTTTTTAATTTATCTAAAAATAACAATTATTTATAATATTTACTAAAATTAAATCAACTATTTTATATTTACTATTCAATTATTTATATAGAATATATATTTTTTCTATATATTCTATATAGTTATTTTCGTAAAATTTATTTTCAATTACACAAATTAGTTCAACTATAGATAAGATTTTTTTAAAGAATTATTATTTCTGAAGTAAGTTTATTATTACTATTAAATCATTAATATAAATTATATTAAAAAAGTTTAAACAAATTAAAAAATAAATAAATATATGAATCAGAGATTTGTAAATTTTCAAAAATGTTTTTACGAAATGTTAGTAAAAAAGTGAGTCTGAAACTAATATGCCATTTTTATAAAATGTGGTGGCAATCATATGACATGAAGATGGCTATATCCGAGCTTTAACATTATCTAAAGGGTCATGGGTTTCGTCTCTGACAACGAGTAATATCACGTATCATTTGTATATTATGAAGTCGGAATCTTCAGACAAGTAAATGTCATCTGCGTCCGGAGTTAGGAAATTTATATATGTATAGTAAAATAAATCATAAAGTATATTGATAAATCAATATATTAAAGAATGTTATAAATTTATAATTTTTTCAATTTGTAATTTACAATAAAATAACTTAGAATTGGATGTAGGTAAAACTTGATTTTAAAAGATATTTTTTTAATTTTATTATTTACCTAATTATTAATATCTAATTTTACTTTAAAATATCTTAGAAAAAAATTACTTAACAATTAAATTCAGGAAATAACAAAAACAAATATCACCAAATACTTGCACAAAACTAATTAACAAACTCACAAAGGACTTGTTTTAATAACTAAAGTAAAAAATGCATGACGAAATATTATTTTAAAAAAATGAAACATATTTGCAATTAAATTCTATATTAGTATTGCAGTCCAATTCATTTTTACATATGAATAATTACTTTTTAATAAATTGAATTTTTGTGTATTAAAATGTACAGTACTTTTTATTTATTCATTTCTATTATGAATTTTAATGGAAATGCTATTATCCTTGAGAGAAAGACATAGCTTTGACGAAATTAAAATTTTCTGAAAGATCTTATGCACTTAACAATGAGAATAATGGAATTTCATTGAAACATACACAGATGACAAAGTAAAGAATAAGCAATTATTTAATAAAAGTAAATAACAAGCGATTACTTCATACTTGACAATGAACATTTTGGCGATAATTGAAAGTAGTAATTAATTTGTAATAATTTATATATATATATATATATATATATATATATATATATATATGTACACATATATACACAGACAACACAGAAATAAATTTTCCTAAGTCGTATCACTAACTGCTAATGACATTTATTCAAGTTTATTACAAAAAATTGGAGTTATAAGTTTTTTATTACTTAATAAATTCAAAGTTTTAAAAGAATGCTTACACAAAAACAGTAGTTATTAAATAAATTCTTTAACTTGTGATATGGAGCACGTAAGTACTTTTTGTCACAACTAAATACTTTACTATACATAAATGTTAAGTTAAAATTTTGCACAAAATGGCAGCCATAAAAAGTTTGACTTACAGAACAATTCTACTTATAGAAGTTCTACTTAGAAAAGTTTATATATATATATGTTTACGTAGTATACAAACATTTTTAATTTATTTAAAATTCATTTTAATTTTTAATTAATAGTTAAGTATGAATTTTAAAACCATTAAAAAAATATATCGATTTTAAAAAGTTTTTGAAATACATTATAGTTAAATTAAAAATCTAAGTATAATTAAAATTTGACAGCCATGTTTTTAAATTAATTTATAAAATATCAATAGTATTAATATTTCTATATAAAAATTCTAAGAGAATAAATAAATTATTTTACAGTATAAAAATTGTTTAAGAATGAATTTAAAATAAAGACTGTTTTAAAAACATATCAAATTAGTTAAAACGAGTATTTCAATTTTATAGATTTTAATTAAAAATAAAACCAGATGGTTGGAGTTATATATACGAGTATATAAATATATGTATAAAAGTTTGCACCTATCTATGTATGTGAAATACTAGTCTTAACGAACTGAAAATAATCTAAAAATCTTACAAAGTATTTTTTAAACTGTCAAGTGTTAATTTTAAGTGCTTGTTTCATTTACTAATTGGTAAATGATACCTAAATAAATAATTTTTAAACTTAATACTGATGTAAAATCAGTGTTGACCTTGATTTCTTATGGAATGTTGAAGTATGCCCGTAGGCAGGTATAACAACCTATAGGCTCATTCTCTACCTAATTTTAGGTTACTCAAATGATATCCGTGTGGGTGCCTGTAAATACATTCAAAAATAGAATATATTTATATACCATAAAACACTTAAATACGTTTACGTATATGTACGTGTGTGTTTTTCAAACAGTTTAATCATAATTTATGTATTTCTTTTTTACAGGTACAAAAATACATACAAAGAAATAATTACATGTCAGAAATGTATAAATTGATTTAAACAGGTTAAGTTTTTTTATTTTTATTATTATTATTAGACTTTATTATATAAAATCATTTTATTACATTAAACTAAATTCAATATAGAGAACAATAATGGTATTTACTTTAAACTGACTTCAAGAATTTTAATTGATTTTTTCTCTGATATATAAAAAAACTTGAATTATAATGGTGAAAAAAAAATATTGTCGATATTTAAAATTTATTTTTCAAGGTTGTATCATTAATTTCATAAAGAAAATAATGAATGTCTGGTTATAATTTATTTTAAGAATTTAATGAATATTAAAAAAATATTAATATTAGTATATTTATGGGATAGAATATTTAATATAAAAAGTAATTAAAAATATAAAAAACAACTCTAAAAATGAGTTTAAAAAATTAACTAATACCTGAACAATTTTGTTATTTCAATTTGTAAACGTAAATATATTGTTTACTAAATTTACGACATAGAATTAAATTTATCTTTTTGTTGATTTTTTCCACATAAAGTATGATTTATCGATAAATAAAACGTCAGAAATTATTATTCAAGTATATAAATATAACCGGATATGAAAATTTCAACTTTCTCTCCATATTATACACATTTTATGTTAGTTGATTTTAACAGAATGTGTTAATTTAATATTACTTTACGAGAACTAGTTAAGTGTTAAGCGAATGATTTTACCAAATTGATGTAATTTATTACTAGCAACTCGAACATTTTGTCAGTAAAATAAAATATGTTCTAAATTAAATGCAAAATTTAATTAAAAATAAAATTATATGCACAATGTGAATTGTGGCATTTAGAAATGTTATTACACATTAAATCCAGTAAATAATGAACATGTTTTATAGTGCTACAATGTAAATTATTAATTAAAGTTAATAAATTTAGTTTTTATTTATTTTTTTTTTTGGTCATAATAAAAACAAAAATAATTATAGTTTTGGAAATAAAGAATTACTGCGACATTTAAAAAAATAAATTAAATGAATAACTAATAAATAATGCGATAATACAAAAGATAAAGATATCATTGCGTCGACAATTTGACCTTTAAGTCATAAAATAATAAATACAATACACATACACAATGAATATTTTTTTTATTATGATTTTTGCATGCGACTGAACATAATCACTCAGAAAATACAGCGATTTGTAATTAATAAAAATTAAGGCGCATAACCCCATCGCGTGTGCAATGTGAAATTTCATCTAAACACGCAACGAAGCGAATAACTGAGTGTTGAAACTGAAATAGGAGCTGGACAAAATACAATGATGACGTTCAGCAGCAACGATATCTGCTCTTGTGGCTGACCTCTTCACCTACCTGCATGTGTAAGTGAATTTTAAGTTGTTTGACCGGAGTAGTAGCGCATCATGTCAAAATGTTCTCACAAAATCGAGAATCAAAAATGAATTAAAATATATGTTTATGGAAGAACAATTACATGGTTAACGATTTTAACGTTTAATAAAAACAATCTCGAAATGAGAATAAAAACAGATTTATGTACTGATTATTAAATCTTTTTTTTAAAAAAAAGTGTGTACACGTATAATTTAAAGAGAAAATTACTAAGTAAAATGAATTAAGCTACACTTCTTGAGTTAGTATATATTTGTTTTTTTAGTAAATAATAATATTTATGTATATACACATATTTTTAAAGTAAAACGTGTCAAGTGATACTTTGAAATTTTTATATATTTTTAAAATATATGAAAATTTTAACCTAGATATGATGAAATTAAACATAGTAAAATCTTAAAATTATATATATAAAATTTGATACAGATGTTTATATATACACGAATGACTCATACAAATTTATATGTATTTATATAAATAGTCGATAATAAAAAAAAAATAAACTGAATGTTAAATGAACGATATGTATAAACATTCTATTTTATTATTTTCCTCCAATCATTTGATATCAATAACATGTTAATAAATTTCACATTATATGAATAAAATTTTCATTAAAAAAATTATAAATGAAAATTTTCTAATTTATTTATATACGACAAAATGTTATATTCAACATATAAAAATGTTTATAGTATAATTTGACTTATTCAAATAAGTATGAATTTTCAATAAATATTTCTTTATGGTTGACATAAATTTCTCTTATTTTCCACAATTTCTGTGACTGTCGTTTTATATTATATACTACATTTAAGTATACGTTTTTGTATGTATATAAAAGATGAATAAAATTAGTACTTACATAAATAAACGTCAATTAATTCGATAAATAACCACTTCACGTAAAAAGTAAAAAAAATATATAAAAAAGTTCCAAAAAAGTAAACGATTAAACATTCATTCAAAATATCATCACAAACTGATTGCGATATTTAAGATTGTGATCGGGCGACAGACTACAACTCGGGTGCAATAGAAACAGGCGACAAGGAGGGTGAGGGTTTACTTGTGTCGGTCGATTGCCAGCCAGCAGCAGTCTTATGCCCCCCATCTGTCGAGCTTGTTGTAAGTTGGTAATGGTCCGGGTGGTCCGTGATCCGACCCGATGTGCTGTAAGGGATTTCACTTGACGTGTGCCCAACGGTCCACACAATTCAAAAGATACAACTTACGAAAAGCCAGTATCTTGTTGCGGTTAAATGGAACAAAATGTGCTCATCTTATGCATTGAGGTTTCATTCACCCATATAATCGGATTTATAACGTGATTTTTTTTATTATTATTATTTTCAATTTATAGATATTGGTATCGATGGGTTTGATAAAAGATTTTGGTATCTTTTCATATTTTTATAAATATCTTTTCTTGTGTTTTATTGATAACGTCGATTTTATTCAATCGCCATTTTTTTAAATTATATTTTTGCCGACGGTTATTTTTCCTTCACTGATTCGTTTGTAATTCACTTTATTTATAACATACAAATCGAAATAAAAATGTATTATAAAAAGTATACATATTTTCATTGGGATTTGATATTTTTTTAAAAAAACACAATACTATAACATTTTAATTTAGAATAAAAATTAAAAAAAAATGTTCAAACGTCATAACAGGTTTATTTTTAATTTAAAATAATCAATACGATTCTAGAATATTTAACAATTAATTTGTAATTAAACAAATTAATTCAATCAAGTACAGAAAATTATAAATTAGGTCGTGTAATATGAAATGTCGAATTTCTCATCAGTTTCTCTTTGAATAATCCGACATTTCCTATTACACCACCTAATATGTATGATTAATATTGTTTAGATAAGATTTGAAATCTGATAAATTATCTTTGGTATAAAAATATACATAAATAAAATAGAAGCTTAATATTTTAAACACTAAAAATTATGTGACTTTGTTAAATTTACATAAATAATAATTATAATATAACTAGAGGAACTAATATATTATTTTAAATGTTACTAATATATATATATATATATATATATATATATATATATATATATATATATATATATATATATACATAAGAGTACGAAACAAATTTGCTAAAATAAATTTCAGTATATAAAAATAAACTTTATTAAATTTGTTTACTTTCATAAATCATAATATTTTTTATATTTTTATTAAAAAAATTAATAAAATATAATCCATAAATAATATTTAAACAGTAATTGATAAATTATGTTAAAAAATTATTAGAGTGAGATTAATTAATATAAATATTAAAAAAAATTTAAACATTTATTATAACGTTGAACTTTTTTTTAAAAAGAAACAGAAATCAAGAACTGCATATTCCGTTTTAAAAAAGAATACAAAATATATAAAGTTAATAATAATTTGTATCATAAACCAGTTACATCTGACTCACAGTGTTTTAAGTATTTTTCAACAGTTTTTATATTAATTTACTTTAGCAAACTGTGTTAAGTATGAAATAGAACAAAAAAATATATAAAATATCCGGTTAAAATAATCATATCATTTTTAATATTCATGCTTGGCGATTACAATTCGACAAGAAAAATAATATACTATGTTGAGAGAAAAACATTAAGTGCTATATTAAACATTTGTTTGATTAAAAATATGACTAATTCGTTATAATAAGCATTAAGAGATAAAATGTTTCATTTATTTTATAATACATATTAAATTATTTTATTATCTCATTTTTATTATTTATAAATATATGTTTTTAGATTAAATATATGAAAATATATTAAAATAATTCTTAATAAATTTACTAACATTCACTAGTATTTTTTTATTTAATTTTTGTATTAAAATTAAATTATTTAAAATATGAAATATAGTTAAATGATATTAAAACGAAGTTATTATTTTAGTTTGTTTTCTTTTATAGAAATATGAATTAAACACCATAATATTAATAAAATATTTAATCAATTAATAGTCAATAGGACAAGAGTAAATTAATATATCATCTCTTATAAAATATATATTTAATATTGTAATTGCAGTAAAGATTAAAAATTATTTTTTTATTATACTTAATTTATTTATCACTTGAAACGTTAAATTTACTCTAACGATTACAAAAAAAAAAAAAACAATTCCTATATATCTTTTTTATTTTCTTGTTCTCTATCTTATCGAACACGCAATTTAATTATTTATGGCTTTTCTTCATTGCGAGAAAAACACATACATTTAATACATAAAATGTTAAAAATATGAAATAGTAAACAAGTGATTAATCTAATAAAGATATATATATATATATATATATATATATATATATATATATATATATATATATATATATATATATTTGAAATATGAAATAAAATAAAACATGTAGTAGATAACGCATTTTTTATAATTTAGGAATTAGAGTATCTTATTATTTAAATGGAAAAAATATTGCATGTTATTTAAGTTTATCACCATATACATACACTAATAAAAAGATATTTAAATAATACATTGCCATAAAAGAATACATAAATATATAAATTTATATGACATTGATATAAAACACCTATAAATAAAATACATAAGATGGTACGGCTGATTTAGAGATAGTTGCCAATGGCAGCAAATATATTTTGAAAACATTCACTCTTGAAGTTATAACCTTTTAAATTATGATTTATTTTCGAAGAAAACAGTCTAAAAATATACTATATAATTGATATTTTAAAATAGATCGGTCATTTATTTTAATTAAGAACAATGAACATTTTCAGGTTACGAAACTATAAAAAAAAATATTATTTTTTTTAATATATATAAATGGATATAAACGCCTATAAAATATCAAATTTGTTATAATAATCTGATTAAAATTAAAACGTAGGTCAAACCATAAACAAGAATATGAAAAAATATATCGTGACTCATAAAATTTTTATCGTAAATGAATCCAGTTTTATTCACAAATAGCACATAAAATTAAGTAATCACTACTTTAACTGAAAACTGGTTGATTTATTTGTATGGCTGTTGAATTATAATTTTCGTAGAGTGAAAAAAATGTGGTTTAAGATTGTCGACGATATTGAAATTCAAAATGAAAGTTTTAAATTAAATAAGATAAGAAACATATTGTTAAAATATACATTTAAATCAGCCACATATTTTTATTATTTCACTATTTCGTTCCGTATCTAAAATAGTTTCATAGAAATGATTTTTTTATTTTATTATATCGGCTTTTATAATTTTTTTTGAATATATATATATATATATAAATGAGAATAAATCTAAACATATTTTAAATACAACATGCGAGTATTCATACAGTACATGGAATTTGAAAATTTGCTGGTTGCACCTGAATAACCGGTGAGTCAAGCAAACGTGACCAGATGTCGAACGGGAGACTGTTGTTTGCATGCAGTATGAAACATAGACGTACGTTACAGGTTTAATAAATAATCAACTTATTGAATATATGTATAAACAGATAAGTGTGTATATGTGTATGTGCATTTATATATATATATATATATATATATATATATATATATATATATATATATATATATATATATATATATTCATGGATAAATGTTATCAACAGACTAGTTGTAATAAAATTTCAGACTGTAGTAGTAGAAATATTAACTTTAATACAGAACATCCGATAATTTAATTAAAATATGCACTAAGCCAATTAAGGGAATATGACGTAAGCCTATTAGTAGAAATATTTTATCCAGTTAAACAAATACTAAATGTACGTTTACATATTAAATGATTTAATTTAAATACACTCAAACGATTTTATCATAAATTATATGCTTTTATAAGTTCGTTGAAAATAACAAATTGAAACATTTTTAGAAATGTTACGAAATATTAAGTATGATAATAAATTGGAGAACAAAGGATTATAACAATATTTTATAAAAACTGAATACGTGTTTTAAAAATGAGAATATATGACAAGTTTTACTTTAATACCATTATTAAGATGAAAATAAATAATGATATCGTACTGAATGTGCTATTAAGTACTACAATAGATCTTTTTTGAGTACATTAGATAGAATAGTAGTTCTTTTAAGTAGTAGTTTACTTTTTAGTACGTAGATTTAGAAATTAAATTAATACATACTGTGACAAAAATGATTTACTAAGAAATATTTATTTTTAAAGAAATGAAATAAAATTACTTATATATATATATATATATATATATATATATATATATATATATATATATAATGATTTGTACAAAACGAATTGGATTTGGAAAATTTAAAACACTTTCATAAACATCTCTCAAGTTTCCTGTTTACATGCGTGTCTGTATAGGATAATTCTGAGAATGAGTAATAAGTATATTCTTAACTTTAAGGCATAGAACGTGTGAATATGATTTAAGCTCATTTAATAGTTTTTGGTATAGTTGTAACTTGTTCAATTAGTGTCAAGGGAGTTAGGACTGGTCGTAAAGTTGCCTTATGGTAATGGACGGATCGTAAAACCTTCATCCAGAGTCGAGTGTGGTGATAATGAGTAGAGTTAAAGTAGAATTTGTGTTGTGAATAGACGAGATTTTACTTAAATCGTTCACTGACAAAAGGGTTATGTGCTAAAATCGTTTGTATCGGATTATAAACACAACACTACACGATATTACACTGATAAAAATTGTGACTGATTTGAATAGCCGTTGAAAACAAATATTTTATCTGCATTTCAATTAAGTCACACGGTTGCGGAAAAAATAATTTATTTTAATGTCGACAATAATTCATAATTAAATTCGATTTCACCACAAACAATTTTAAAATTATATCATTTTTATGTATAGCACTTCGACGTTATCACCAAATAATCTATTAAAAAAACTGATTTAATTTCGTAATTTATATTCACATAATATTTAAATTTAAAAGATTTATGAAATGAAATAGTTATGATCAGAAATTCCTAAACATATATTAAACTTAGTATTAAAAAAGAATGTTTAGAATATACCAACACATATACACACAAACAGATTTAAATATTTTCTGTATAAATTATGAAGTTTATTATTCAAACTAGTTTTTTTTTCACGACGAAGATTCTATTTAAGTGCAAGAAACAAATGGTGCTTTTAAAAATATCATTAAATTAATGATTGTAGTATAAACAGATTGATAGAGTTACGAAATATAAATTATAAACGTTGATTTAGGTTTATGAAGAAATATATTACAAGAAATATTTGCAGGAAGACTGTATTCTGGGTCATATCAATAAAAATAAATTTTAATAGAATCGTAAAAAGAACTATAAAACATTTTTGTATTATAAGAAGAAATTAAGTTATTCAATAAAAACAATGTTGCTTTTATCTACATTTCTTAATTTAATTAAGATAAATAAAAAAAACGTTTATATATTTTTTATATTATTTTATTGTTTATGTTTCTCGGTGGAAGTAATATCTTCAAAAGAATTTTATTATTAAACCGGTATTTCAATTAAAAACTGTTGGAAAATATTTACTCAAATTTAACTTTTTACAATATTTTTATACTGAGTGATATAACAAATATACAAAAATTTTTTTATTTATTATGATTTTTAAATATTATTCTTAACACAAATTGTAAATGAAATTTTTAAAAATTATATACTATATTTTTTTATCGACTTGAAAATTTTGTGTAATTTAAATAACATTTACATTTTGAGAATGTAACATAAATAAAATTGTAAATATATTTAAAAAAATAAAATTTGATACAATCTAATGATTTTACATTCTTAAGAATTAAGCAGAAATGATATATTCTTTAATTTTGGATTATCACTTTTGAATAAATTATATTTGTTGATCGAATCGTTCGAAAATAATTTATTTAATCGAAGTATGATTTATCTATCTGATAGAAAATTTGTAAGTAAATTTGTTTCTGTTTCATTTCATTATTCAACATGTCTATTCATTTTTTAATTGATTACTAAAACATGTGTTCATAACTGACCTTTAGTAGCATGAAATATGTTTGAATAAAATGCCAATTATTATTCGTATTCATATATTACGTAATTATTTAGGAACGATAAAATATCGATTTTGATTTATAAATCATATTAATAAGACGTATAAAATGATTATATCTAGTTTTTTTTATTATATTATCGAGAAAGTATACACTCAACAATGTATATTTTTGAATTATCAAGAAGCAAATAAATTATATCGTTATAAAAACAGTAATATAAATATAAATAATATTTTTTAAGAATAAAATGCATAGAAGTAATGTAATTTATGAATAAGTAATTTCAAATAAAATATTTAGTCACGAAGTGATTGCAACAAAAAGATAAAAAATGTTAATCAGAATGGAAATAAAACTTCTTTAATTGAATTAAAGGAATTTTCAAATCATATAATAAATTAAGTATTATTTTTTATATTAAAAAACCCTTCCACTATTAAAAAACATAAATTTTAAATTGTAAATATAAAAACTTCATGTAACGAAAGTATGTTCATATCTAAACAGCAATTTAATGATTGTCGACTGGAATTAATTTAATATAAATATCGTATTTTATGACTTGACTTTAATTACACAGGAATGGGTAGATTTGAGTTTATTTAAACCATAAATAAACGAAAATGAATTTCTACGACGTTCATTAAATGTTTGTGTTCATTTAATTATATGAAAATTATAGTACTAAAACAGATATATACGATTCGTGACTGAAAAATTAGTATAGAAAATATTTCGAAGATTTTCGATTTATCTAAAAATTAAATCTGGATTGATTTATTTTTTTTTATAAAAAAAATTATAACAGAAATTTTATACAACATCTGTTATTAAGTAGTAAAATGCATTTGTATCAATTATATCAGTAAATATAAACATTTAACACATGTATGTATATAAAGAGAGTATTTTTTTCGTTCTATTTTAATTGTGATGTAGCGATATGTGTCGAATGATTTAAAATAAATAATAGTGATGTTTTCTTAGATGAGTAATACCGATAACTTTTGATAAAACACGCTTACTTGCATGACGAATAATATGTCAAAAATTGGGATAAACTCGACGTTTTATCACCAATAAAGACGTTTTATTTTATTGCAGACGTCCCCGCGGTACAGTATGGTCCAATCATTATTACAAGATGATGTATGAAGACAGTGCATAAATCTCTTTTATTTCCCCATATATTTTCGAACGCGCTATTTCGTGGGACTAAATGGGAATTAATGCCTTTTACAACACACAGTCGAAACTTCACGTAGTATTCTCCAGAAATGAAATTGTATAATATTATGTATATGTGTTGGAAATTTTACGGACATTTATCTTCTTTTACGGCACTCTGGCTCGTATAATTGTGTTGATAACACAATGTTCTGGAAATAATATTCGATTAAATTTCATTTCAAGCACGGAATACCTTTTAACATTTTCTCTGTACGCTATACTTCATTTACACTCACATTATGTTCATAATTGAATTGGGTATTTCTCTTTTTTTTTTGGTAAGAATAAAAATGTTTTATAGAAATAGGCGCACATAATTCACACATGTACAAGAAATATATATATATTCATAATTTTCTTACATTGAAAAAGACCTTTTTATATATAAAAAAAATATTAACCAACTTATACGTTTAAAACTATTTACATTTATTTATATCAATTGGTTTAGTTAATAAAAAATAAAAATACACAAAAGAAAAAATATTCAACTCGAAATAAATTCATCAAACTGTAAATAAGTTCTGTTAATAAACTGGTAAAATAAAACAAAATTAACATTAAATTATCACACAGCATTTTTTCAGTAATTTAGTACTTCATATCAAATGAAGGGTCGAGTTTGAAATTGATGGCATAATTTACATCGTTCTATTTGACGATTTATGTAAATGAAACAATGAATATTTTCGTTTTATGTTTCAACTATATAACAATAAATATTTCACACATGTGAATAAATATATATATATATCATTAAATTTAAAAATAAATAAATAAATAATAAAGAAAAATAAATCATGCGAAGAAATAAATTTTAAAATAATAATACATTTTCATTTATGTTATTTCTATTCTCTTGTATAAATGATTTAAATTCGAATTTTAAATACATGTACTATTAATAAAATTAAAAACAGAATATTTTCATTTGAAAAGAATGTCTGTTCTTTAAACGATGCTTCTTCTATTAATATTTAGACACGTGTAATTTTTCTGATCTATTTAGATTTGAAATCTAAACAGAGAGCAATTTATTAATTCACTAGGTTTTATAAATTTAACAAATTTATTTTCACATATAATTTAATATTTGTTCTATATTTATTTTAATAAAAAAAATGTTATTATTTCCAAATTGTTTAATTTATATAATTGGATGGTTTTTAAGTTTACGTATTTTTTATATATTCAAACCAGTTTAAAGTATAATTATTTTATATACAAATACGTGTTTAAATACAATTCTCTGTTTATTTATTTATATAACAGATTTCAATTAAAACTGTACAGTTAAAACGCATTATTACAATTAGTTTGTAAAGTAAAATTAGTTTCTAAAGTTAACAAGAAAATAAATAAATTAAAGAATAATATATAAGATGTATATATTGTTTATTCAGTGTAAATATTTAAATGGCTCGCACATAATAAAACAAACTTCAACTCTGTAGTTCATACTCGATAGGAACAACAGGAATAAATAATTAATTAAGATTAATATAATATACTCCATTAATTAAATTACGGATTAAATGTTGTATGAAGGATTGAAACTTTCACAATATAAGTATATCAACTGGAATGGAGTTACGATGTTAACGCTAAACTTAACTCATAGCCCCTCATCCACTGATTTTAGTTTTGGTTGTGGCAGTATCTGTTAGTCAAGGACATTCAAGAATGAACGCACTATACACAAAATCTCTTTCTATATGCGTGTGTGTGTGTGAATGTATATGTTAAGAAAAAGGGTTGTTGTATATATTAAATAAAACTTGTTTGGATTTTTTTTTAGGTATTATAATACAAGCAACAAAAACTGAACTTGTATTATAATAGGTTATTTTATGAACCTGTTAACGAATATATACAACTCTAAGAACAAGTTTCCAGTCTAACCAGTCTAATGTTATTATTTAATAGAACAAGAGAGATAATTTAGGGTTCTAAACAAGAATTTAAATTTACTGTTCTCTGTTAAGTTAAGGTAAACATATATTTGTTGATACAAAAAGAACATAATTGTAATGTTACTTGTTGTGTAGTTAATAATATATATATTGAATTTTTTTCTTTGACGACTTGAAAAAAAACTAAATATATAAAAAAATAAATCTTGAACATAATTTTAAAAATATACGTATAGATAATTAAAAAGATGTTAATTTTTTTTATTCTGTATTAAAGTTAATTTATTGAATTTGTACATCGTTACTTTTCACACACACACACAAATAAAAATTATTATTATTATTTATGTGAGTAAAAAGAATGTTTTAAAAAAAACTAAAAAGGATATAGAATGTAGTTGATTTATTCCAATTATTTTTTTGGTTGTATTTTTGAGAAATACAGAAAAAACTAGTCCTGCTTTTAAAATATTTTATTTCAAACATAAACTGTTTAAACACGAAGTGACAGTGTTGTTATAAACAATACGTTTTATATATTATTCTTTGTTTCAAAAAAAGACACTGTTGTAGTAAACTCTAAATATATAAAAATGTTAGTTTTTTTTATAAACAATGATATTTTGTTACTAATATTTAGACATATATAACAGTTTATTGGTATATTTATGTTCTGTGTGTAAACAGAAAACAATTTATTGTTGGAAGTTGTTCAACGAAAACGTAAGCATTAAATTTTAATGATTTTTACTTCGAAACAAGAGAGTGTTTATTTATTTTATTACGAAATGGACAAAGAATAAAATTTATGTTTAGTAGCAAATACAAGTAGTGTACATTTAAATTGTAAATGTAATACTTGTAAACATTATAAACAATTTTGTATATGTATGCGGATAAATTCATACATACATATGCATGTGTATTTATATATAAGCACATTTATGTTTAGTGAAATACAGTATTAGCAGAGAGCAATTTTATAATTATCAACACTAAAATAACGATGTACTTTTCAAAACGTCTCATTTGAATTTCTAAGATTATAGATAAAGAAAATAGTTTTAAACATATTAAAATCTACTATGTACAGTAAAATACATATCTTTGCAAAATTATCATTAAGAGGATTATTTATTATACAACTGTTTTTCATTGAATTTTTTGTAAAAATTCGTATTTACAAATTTCATTAAAGATTACAAATACATTTGTTGATATATATAAACACGTTTATATATTTTCATTAACTACTTGAAATTTTTAAAATGTAAGAAAATAAATACGATTACAAAGTATGTATTTTAAATTGATTCATTACAAAAGTAAAACGTAAAACTAATTTGAATATTTCAAAAGACAGGCACGTTTTTCCTTTATTTCCATTAAGATATAATCGTAAATAAAAATGTTTTAACTTTTTATGATTAATTTTAGTGATAAATAAAAAAAGAAATTTAATATTTAATAAAATATAATCTTTATAAAAATTCGAAACCAGTAGAGAATTTTAATTAATAATCATTTAGTTGATTAATGGTGAAAATCAAAAATGACTAGATAGAATTAATAATGAAATATTTATTATTGATTCAATGAATGTTCAAAACAACATTTAGATGATCATAAATTTAGAAACGAAAAACTCTTAGATCATTTTATATAAATATATACTTAAATTAATTTACCTATTAAAATTTTTAAGTTATTGTCAGACGTAAGATATATTTTTAGTTAATGATGTGTTTCAAACCCGAATACAAAAAATATTTTTAGTTTTCGTAATCAATAATTTTATTATTTTGTTAAGGTATAAATTATATCTTTCAAATATTTAAATTTGCATATATATATATATATATATATATATATATATATATATATATATATAAAATGTGTAAGTTATAAATGAGAGAGAGAATGTTTGAAAAATTGTATTAAAATCGGATAAAAAATAAAAAGTAATTAAAAACTTCAACATCACCGATACTTCAAAATTAAGCTCGATTCCGATAAAAAAATAACAAACATTATCGAAACCGACATAATAAATCATCGTAAAGAGTGACAAAATTACACAAATTATCTGATAACAATAAACACCGAAGCAGACAAATAAATAGAGTGTGTACACACACGTACGCAATGTGTCAATGCGTTGTATGATTTGATCTCATTATGGGGTATTATGTTGACGAACCAGTGTTTCACAAATTGACACGAATAATGTTTACCGTTGTTGTAATACATGTTGGTCGGCAGTGTGCACGCGGTTCGAAAGATCGGGGGGCACGAGCATTTCGGGCAGATGTACAGATGAATCGTCCACGTCGATCGCACGAGCACCCCACACTACGCCAACGCACACGAACCACATACACGTGCAGGGTTACGAGTGGAACGATTCAACCGTATCATTTATGTACGTGAAACCATCATTTGTACAGTGCGGTGCTATAAATGCCAATGATAAGATACTACTTTATGATCTGAGAACTAATTATATACATCGTTCATTTATAGACTAATCGAGAACAATAGACACACTCGAATCATTTCAAAGTGGAATTAAGTTATAGAACTATTTTTACAATTTAGTTAATGAAATAAATATATGCAACTTAAATCTTATCGTTTATCAATAATTGATTCTAGTACCAAAAAAAACTTGTAAAATATACATTGAAATATTTTTTTTTCTAACACGAACACATCTGTACGTATTACTGATTAAAAACCTTGAAAGAACAAGGATGTAAATTAATACATTAGCATTTAACAATTGATAAGTCTTTTAATAAACAATTATATAATTAATATTTATTTCATTTAATTAATGTTTATTCTTATTGTATTAAAGTACGTAATTTGAAAATAAAAGTATAATATACACTTATATTTAATTATACAAGTATTTTATACTGTTGTTAATTTATTGATAATTAAAAAGAATGATTCTGAACAATTGCTTTCTCACACTGATCTATTGTAACGAAAAATTGTATTTATATTCAATATCATTTTTTTTTTGTGAGATTAATATACAATTTATATTTATTTTATATGTAGTATATATATATATATATATATATATATATATATATATATATATTAAAATTTTGTGCAAATTTTCCAATAAAAATTACATCCTGATATCTAAAAAAATTGATAATTGTTGCTTTCGATTATTAATCAAATATAATTTAATATTATAAACAAGTAGTAACACAAAATCGATTTTTTAGGTTATTTCTTGTAATTTATGAAAATTGTTTCATTCTACTAAAAAACTTGTAATCGTATGTAATCAAAATTAGAACCATAAAAATCATAAATGTAAATATTTAACACATCTGTAATGATTCTCATAAGTTAAAAATCTAAAAACGTTTTAATTAAGATTAAAAATATTTAAAAACAATACAAAATTCGTTAAAAGAGATATAAAATGTTTATATATATAAGTAAAAAACTTTTAATTTCATAAAAAATTCTTTCCTTATTTTTAAACAATGAATACTTAGATCTTATCCAGAAAACAACAAAAGTAATTTATTTAAAATAAACAGTTTTGAAAAATGATCATGCATTTACTAAACGTATAAATAATTTCATTTTTTATCATTTAATATCACGTATAAAAAATGTTTAATAACTCTTAGATTTTTTTCTATTACAAAACATGTCGAGATCAAAGATTATTTTTTTAATAGATATCTTTATAGATACTTATCCTATTCAACATCAGATAATTTTCAATATTGCAAATAAATCTTTTAAATTTGTACATAAATGAAATATAAAATATGTATAGTAATTTGTATGTAGGAAATGATAAAATCATTTAACAATAAATATAACGGAAAATATGTGAAATTAAATAAGTTTGGAAATTAAATGCTATTGCTATAAAAAAATTGACAATAAAATGTACATGTTATAACGGTTTAAAAAACATAATTAATTTATTCTCGAAATTTATCATTAATTTAACTGTTTTCTAGTATACATACACACGTGTATATATATATATATATATATATATATATATATATATATATATATATATATATGCATGTATGTATAAAGTGAAACTTAATAACCATTATATAACTCGTCAATGAATAAATTACACGTATTTAGAATGATTACGTTTACAGAATTTTTTTTAGTGATTAAGTACATTAACAAATTGCAGGTAATCACTGTTTAATTTTATGAAGAAATTCTATATAAAGTGGAATACTAAATTAATATATAGTAGTTTTATTTCACTTACTACTTATTCATCTTATCATCCAACGATTAATTTTACAACGTGTTAGAACGATTAAGTTAATTTACATTAAACGATTTTAACTACTATGTGCAAGTATGTTTATATTATTATATGGAAAGACATATTACTTATAAATTAAGAAAATAATGCAGTTTTTTTAATACATTATTAGTAAGATAAATTAATTAAATTAAGTTTATTAATGTTTTTACTGATTAAATAAATTTCACAAAATTCGAAAAATGTATATATGTTTTTGTATATATATGTACAAATAATTAGAATGTATCAAGTGTACATATTGTATATTATTCGCTCTACGAATAAAACATTTTATAAAAATATGTAAATTTGTGATAACATACAATACCTATACCACCACATGATTAATAACTCACATAGTACTTAGTTTGTTAGTCGTTGAATTTCAACTAGTGTACATATATACTATTTATGATATAAAGCTACTTAATTTTAAACATCCATTCAGAACAAGAGAATGCCACAAACAAGTTCCCAATGTAATTACAAAGTCAATAAATAATTATATTTAATGTTAACGACATAAATGTAGATATTTTCAAATTATATATATAGCGTATACGTTTAAATCAATAAACCTGTAGTTAATTAACTATTAATAGATAATTAATATTTCTTCTATCAAATAATTACTAATGGCATCTTTAATTAAAATTTTAATATTTGATGTGGTCGATAATTATAACATTTGTCTGTAGATGGAATTTTTATTATTGAATTGATATAAACTCACTTATGTAGAAAAATACTGGTTTTCTCTATCTGACTGAGATCAAATTATAATGAAAAAAAATGATAAAGTCACTTTAATAAATTGTTTAAATCAAAACGGATGAAAACAGGTTTTCGAAAAGATATTTATTAGTATAATAGAAATTCCAATTATATGTAAATGTTAGATTCAATGTTCAAAATTACAATAATGTTAAATAATTAAACATTTGTTTATTTGTCATACGTATTTATTTTTATACAGTTGAATTATTTAGTACTTTTATTTTAAATTTTAATGAAAATTAACTACGTAGTTAACATTAAAACGTTGTGCAAAAAAATAAATCTACATCATTTATGTTTAAAAAATCAATAGTTTTTTTTTACATTTACTTGATTCTTTTTATGAATGCATTAAAGATTGAAATATAATTGAAAGTAAAAAACTGACCTTTTAAAACATTCAAGTTAATTCTATTTTTAAATCAACTGGCGTGGTTAATTGTGAATTTTTGGTATTTATAAAGTTATCTAATCTTTTTCTGTTGGTACTAGATTAATATACATATTAATTACTTTCATGTTTATTTTAACATAAATTCATAAATAAGTAATTAAGTATAATGGTATATATATATTAAATGAAAACGTTATTTACAGTGAACTTAATACGTTTTAATTAAAATATGGATATGTTTGAATCAAATTTTAATTTATTATTATTTTTATTATAAATATGTTTTATTGAATATATATAGAAAATATAATTTAAAAACAATTTCATTACTCAATTAAAAGGTCAATAGAAACTATTTAAACTTGGTATATTTTTAATTTATTTAATATATAAGAATTTTGAAACAAATATTTGCTATTAAATACATTTCGACTACAGAGTTATAAAAAAATTGTATTAAAATATAATAAAGTTGATTAAATATTTGTGTTTAAAACACGATTAAATGAGAGTATTAAATTAAAATTTATTTCGATGTCTGAAACATTAATAGTATCAAATAAATATCAAGTAAATAAAATAATTAATAATAAAAAATCTAATCCATTATTTATAAGAAATATTCTATTATAATTAAATAAAAAATATTTGTGAAAAATAACTTTTACAACGTACATATTTTCATGAATACTAAATTTGAATTAATTATTTTATAATATGTATTTGTGTTAATGCTAATCAAAAAAAGAATAAACATGTTTAATATTCAATAAATATATGTTTAAAAAGATTATATATTCAAATATTCTGTCGATTTTTGTAATATATTTCTATTTTTTTTCCATCAACTTCTGTAGAATAAACAATATATTCGATTATTTTTTTTTTAAAACGTATAGAATATTCTGCCAAATTTTTTTCAGAATATAATTAAAACTGTGAACTTTTTATATTGTAAATAAATTATTAATTTTATTGAAGATTAAACAGAAAAAAATCTACTCGATTTTATAAAATATATATTTACAATACACATATAATTTTAAATTATTTATTAATATTTTATAAAATAATTATTTAGACATATAATTTTAGATTTAATTCTTAAGAATCATTAAACTGTATATTAATAATATATTCGAGTTTATTTCCTTTTGTTGCAGCTGCAGTTATAAAAGTTATTAAAATGCATATAATAAAAATAAGAAACTATAAAGAATGGCTCATAAATAATAAATATTAATTGAAAGTTATTTCTGTCCAGTTTGATTAATACAACTTGTTACAATAAATTATTTTCGCTTGTATTTAATACATTTCTTGCATAAAATGTCACTGACATGGCTGTCAATAAATAATGTATATTTTTTTTGAAACTAATTTTATTAATCACTGAATTTCAACTACGACATCAATTAAATTATTAACAATTGTTAGAAAATATTTACACGCACATACAACGTAATTACCGATATATACTCAAAAATCAGCAATTTTAATAAAGCCGCTCTCATGAAATTCAACACAGATTGTTCGATCGAATTCATCATGATAATGATCATCATACGGACTGTTAATTGCTGTGGTTTTGCTAAATGTGGGTCTCAATACAGGCTAATCCACATATTTGACTATTGTCGTGTTTATGAACCAACATTCATTGGCGACGTTTCAATTGACACATGTATTGAATGATGAAATGGTTTTCAGGATGGATATAACAATACCTATATATGATTGATATTTAAATAACTCCTCCAATAAACACAATTGATATTTATGTTGACGGGACGATGTTTTTTTTATACCGAACACAAACAGGATTTAATAATGGAATGAATGATCGGAATTTGGTTATTTTTATAAGACAACTGATGAAACAAATGTTACTTTGATTAACACATTTATGATGATTATGTGTTTGTATGTGAGTATATATATATATATATATATATATATATATATATATATATATATATATATATATATATATATAAATTTAAAATAATTCAACGAATTAGAAATTAAATAAAAGTTCAATAAAAATAAGATTCCATTATAATTATAAAAATAATATTTTTATACCTTTTTTATAGTATTTCCAGCAGTGAATAAATATAAAATTTTAGTATAAAATTTTACATAATTTTATAGCACATTTTTATTAAAAAAACTGTACATAACTTTTTATGAAAATGTTTATTTTATTATAATACAAAATAGAAATAAATTTAAATATTACTTTAAACATTTTTAGTCGATAATATTATTTATCAAATATAAAATTTCAATAAAATCATTTTATTTTTATTTTCAGTATAACATTTTTTAAAAAATAATAAAAGATAAAATACGATATTCGAAAATAAAAACCAATGGATATAAACTTCTAGTCTAATATCTGAAATGTATTTTGTATTATTTAATTTTGTACGTTACAATAAATATGAAGTATACGAATTGTTAATTTAAATTATATTCACTTGGAAATTTATAAAGAGAAAATAAATAACCATTAAAAATATTTCAAAAGTTATTAAATATTTTATGAAAGTATATTAAACTGTTTTTAAGAAACTAAAAAACTAAACAAATGATTACTAATACTGAAATAGTTTTTTATTTTGTATAGTTTAAAAAAATATGAAAAAAATAATCTAGAGGGAAGTAAAACGTAATTATGAACCAAACTATTAATTATGTTTTTACGACCTTTTGTATTTCTATTCTTGATACACAAAAGTGTATATGTGTGTGTGTGTACATATATATATATATATATATATATATATATATATATATGCACATAAAAAATATGTGCATGATGTAAAGTTGGGATTGAACCTTGACTTTATTTATTAAGATTTGACATCACAAAAAATTTTACACGATGAGATACTTGCTGCGTACCAATACAATTTTCCTGGAAAAACGGAATATTTTCAGTGAAGTTTTTCTTTTTTAGCCGAACTGTTCAAAAATAAAAACATGAAAGATGTTATACGTTCAAATATATGATTCGATTTCGTAACATATTTGATATAAAAACATTATTCTATAAATATTTTATTTCGTACATTAAATATTTCATACTCAATTTATAAATAAAAATACATTAGAAAATAAGATAGAAGTAAAAACATATTTTCATAAAAATTCATTTACTTAAATACACGCTTTCTTTTTTATATAAAAGGAATTATATATATATATATATATATATATATATATATATATATATATATATATTGATATAATTCAATTGAAATAAATTCTTCAATTTGAAAAAAGCATATAATTCAAACAGAATACTAAAATTCAATTAAAATTTTATATAGCTCAACAAATATCGTATAATGAATAAATAATGAATTCATTGTTATTGTGTTTCAATTGAATTGAAAATTCAAAAGCAATTATAATTATCGTAATTTGTTATGGATTTAATTTTCAATTAAATATACTAACATATATCAATATAGTTTAAATACAACATTGAGTAAGTGAAATATAAACCTTAAATTATACATAAACCTCAATACAGGATTGTTATTTGATATTCATTAAAAACGTATTTCTATAACGAATAATAAAATGTATGTATATAAAATATATAATTTTTTTCAATTATAACTTTTGTTTAGCGATGTAATTTCATGAAGCGTATAATATTTATATTGTCTGTTTTTGATCGACGTGAATTATAAATATAGTTATTACACTTTCAATTTACATATTTCTAGGAAAATATACACTATAATTGATTTTGTAGAAATGTGCCGCACTTTTATAAGTGTAAAAATTTTAGTACAAAAATATAATTATACATACAAATATATATATATATATATATATATATATATATATATATATAATATGTATATATGTTACGATTATCATCATCATCATCATCATCATTATTATTATTATTTCCAACCAGGGTCACGTTATACTATTTTGAATCTGATTACTGTAATATTAATTTTAATACGATATAAATTTTCTCTGCATGGGTGTTTACATTTTCTGTAATTACATCAAAAATAGAATTATCAAATACAATTAAATTTTAAATTATTTTAATATGTTTCCATTAAAAACGGTATAATAGTAGAATATATAATTATTTTGTAATTTTATTAGAACGATTTCTTTTTAGATGTTTTCTTTATACGGAACATGTTATGAATATATTATGAGTGCTGCATCGATATCACTGAAATCTAATAAACCTGTTTTAGTAACAATTAACCGTTAAACTTTGTTTACAATAGAATATTAATAATGTTATAATAATAATAAAATGCTGATAATATCTTAGATGCAAATGTAAATTGTAATAAATTTAAACTAATATAAAAACAATGAATGTAACGAAAAGTGGATTAATGTTTTTTAATTTATATTTTGCAATATTTATATGTTGATGCTAATATTTATTAATGTTAAACATTAACTTCCGTATATATATATATATATATATATATATATATATATATATATATATATATGCAAATATGTGTAATAACATTTTGTGTAACAAATGGAAGATCATTAAATAAATAATTATTTATTTAATAACATTTTACACAATACAATATTGATTTATAGATAAACATTTTATTTACTCGTTTCAGTAATAAATAAAACTAAATTAATAATCATATCTAAACACATTTTCAATTAAATACACATAACCACATACACACACACGCATATATATATATATATATATATATATATATATATATATATATATCGATCTTTTGATCAATTACAAGTAACGACTGAAACAACTTTTTTTAAATTGATATTTGTGCCCAATTTTATTACTTTTGAAGTAATCATACAGTTCAATGGTTATTTTGTATAAATGAAAAAATTGGAGGTACAATTAAAATTTTCATTTTTTTACAACACTAAATTATGTATTAATTTTACTTGAATGTTTTTATGATTACATGTTAAATTACATTTTTCCATGCTTATATTTAATTGACCTTAAAAATGTTATAAATATAATCAAATTTTATTAATGAATAGATAGAAATGATTTATTTATAAATACTAAAGTAACATTTAAAAAATCATTATAAATAGTCCATTTTGATATATAGATAAGAAATAATAAAGCAACAATTTAAATTTAATTAGTGAAGTATTCAGAACTAATTATTTTTTTTATAAGCCACTCATTATTTTTTTGTCATTAACAAAAAAAAACGATATAAAAATTAACTACCGTCAAATGATTTCAATTTTTAATTTTATTTAAATTATAAATATATTTAATTATAATATAATTTCAATTGTAATTTAACTATATACATATATGTGTGTATGTGTGTGTGTATAGATTACTTTTAATAAAAAGAATTTATAAATTCATAAAACGACAATATTTCGTAACCATAGTATAGCAAAATATATTATTTACTTGGAAGTATTTTTATTACAAAATAAATTAGATTTTTGTACCTATTTTAATGATTTTCTTATTTATACTTGAATAAGTTTGAATAATAATGATTATTTGTTTCTAAGAAACGTGATTAATATGATATGCAAACATAAAATTTATTAGTTATTGTTCTTGGATTTCTATTTTAATTGAATATAATTATTTTTCCTAATGATAACATAATATGTTGCAATAACGAAATGAAAATATGTATTAAAATGATTTTTTTGATACAATAAGACGTAGAATAAATGAAAGTTTAACTATGAATTTTTTAAAAAAAATATTATAAAACATCTTACAGAAATAATTTAAACGATTTGAAACGATCATCTGTTTGGTTATTAAGAAAGATTGTCGTCAATATGCAGGCGTGATCATCAAAACTTTGAATGGTACTTCTCGGAATCAGCAGTTTAGTCTATTGAATACACACCCAATTAACGAACTGAATACGAACATTTAGGTACATTAAATTTATCTACAAACAATCGCGTCCGAGATGCGCACTCTCCGCGTTTAGGATAGTTTCTGACCAACTTCGTAAATTAATTTTCAACTTTACATCATCGCGAGAACGCACTCGTATACATGTACAAAATATATAAACACGAACATACTAAACGCATACGAAATTCACTTGTATTAGAGTGTACGAATTGTCTACAGTTCAAGCAAAATATTCAACAATCCAAACTTGATGTATATTGAACATTCTTGGAAAAGTTTACATACTATGATATATCGTCGAGTTGGACGTTTTATAATTATTTTAAGAGTTTGGATACACACATTTTCGATTGTGAGTATTAGTAAATAAAATACATGTATTCGGTTAAGTGTTCGTATTTTATATATTTTCTCAGCAGTTATTATTTTATTTACGAAGTGAATAATAAGTCTAAGAAGAATTCAAGAAAAAAGAGAACAAAAACGTTCAAGTAAATAAATAAATTGAAATAGATATAGTCGAGTTGACAGACGTTAATATTGATAAAATTTTCTCTAAAATTATATACAGAGATCACTCATGAGCTTTCAAGGATACCCTTATCTATAGCAACGTTTAATTTGTGAAACTTAATGATATAAGCAAAGTTTTCACCGAGTATCTAAGAAAAGGCAGAGAGGTGGGTACAACTTTTAGTATGGAGGAAGACTTTTTAGAAAACGGCGACGTTATTTGGTAATTTATATTAAGTGCTTTCTGGATGAAACATGATGGTGCAGGCTGGGGTAATGAGCCTGCAGACTCTATGATCATATCAGATAATTACATCAACACGGTGGGGGATTGGCCATCAAAGTGCTGTCGCCGTGATTGTTTCGTCGATCAATTTAGATTTTTCTTCAATATTGTTAGATTTATGAACACGCGAACAATGGAAGATAAATGATAAAAAAATATGAAGATCAATGTACATGGAAAACGTATTTCTCTTTCTTTCTTCTTGTTGCTACCAAAACTTCAATGTTACAACAAACTTTTATAAAAGTGTCTACGTGTAAGTTATATGAATTTTTCAGTTTTAAAGTAATGGATACAACTTTCTTTTTATCAAGAAATGGGATTTAATGGATGATTACTTTATACATAGAAATATATATATATATACACACAAACATATGGCATGTGGATGTGTGATATGTATTTCAAACATCGATTTTATTTTAATAGAATTATATACGAGCAATATATAACAAGAGAGGTTATTTTATATTCAGTAAATATTAATTATACTGATTAAATTTTCCATGACTAACAGCTATAAAATTAATTTAATGTATAAAATTTTTAATTTACTTACATATGTATATATATAGATTGGTGTGTGTATGTGTAGAGGGGAGGTATGACTGTATGATAGAGAGAGAACTATAAATATATAAGACTGTAAATAATATTAATATTAATAATTCAGTATGTTTTTCAAAATTAACAACAAATGTTTTTTATAAACCCATTTTGTATGTTTATAAACAACAATATGTATAATTATTTTACTTGTTTATTTAAATTGTTGGTATTTAATGATAATTAATATAACATAAGTAATTTAAGTAAAAGAACATCTTTCATTTTAAAAACCTATTAATAAAAGTTACTATAAACATCTTAGTCTTAAAATAGACACGAGTTTATTTATTAGTATCAACCAATAACTTTGTACTTCTTGAACATGTTTTTGTGCCGAGATGAGAAGTTAAACACAGAATACCTTCAAAAGCGCTTTCAAAAGATAATTTAATGGATAACATAAAAGGTTAAGACAAAATATTAAAACAGTATGTATGATGATTACGTGAAGTTTTCTTTAATAGATATTAGCATAAAATTTAGATTATAAACTTATAAGTTATATTTGATTATACGTTTTATAGAATATATTTGAATAAAAGTACATTTATGTAAATTTTTCTATCACATTCTCTGTTAAATTATTACTAGTAAACATTTTTTTTAATAAATATACTGAAATAAAATTTATATTAACATTTATACAACAAATTTTATATATATAAATAAAGACACGATATAATTATTTTTTTAAAGTTATTTATAAATTACGAAATTAAAATAATGTAAATTCATTATAAACACAAAGTAATTATATAGCATGAATTGTTTTATAAAAAATGTTTTAAAAAGAATAAGTCATTAAATACAAAGAAGTATAAAAAATAAAAATGAGTATTTTTATTTCTGTTTGTTTATTTTTTAATTTAAAAAAGTAATAACAGAAAATGACAAATTACTTTAGTCCAGATGATGTACGTCCGTCGGTTGGATACGACCCTCGAATCATAGGTTGGTGACCTCTACGTTGAAGTATAAAATAAACACATCAGTTCTGATGCCAAAGAATCGTCCGAATGTACAATAAAGACAAACATAGAGAATTTTTAATATTTATGGCAAGTAATTAAGTAAAATATATAATTTAACGAATGAATGTGGATTAAATATTTATAACCTGTATTTACAGAATACTCAAGTATTATCATATAAAGAAACAATGTTTCAAAGCACTAAAAAATCCATCTATATTGATTGACTGTAAATATTACCCTTCGCCCTTTATTAATACTATTTCCTTAAATGTAACCTATAATTTAGATACAGAATATTTTATTAAAGTTGCTTGTATATAATTATATCTATGTATAATTACATCAGTAGCGCTGAATTAGTTTTATACTCTTCACTATATTAAGAATCGACAAACTGATTGAAAATATCGATTTTATGAAGATAATCTCTTTTGAAATACTTCTGTATATAGAAAAAAAATATTTTATGACATCAAACAAAAACCTTTTCATTTTAGAATCGTTCAATATTCTATTTATAAATGTAAACATTGTATTAATATGATATAAACATAAATTAGGATATATTCATATGTAAGAAGATGTAACACACAAACTTGTTAAGATGTCGCAAAGCCAATATTAATTGATATATTTAACGAGTAATTAGATCATTAGATACTATGTTCATAGCTCGCTGCAGGCATGTTTGTTAAGGACTCTGTTTGTCAGGTGAAGTTTCATCGTTCGTTGAATTAGATTTGTAAAGGTGTACAATTTGATGGGTCACATGCAGGGTTGAATTGTTTAGTTTTAAGCTGATTATGATTGAAATGTTTACTTTAGTCTCGACAAAATTTGAATATATAATGTTTCTATACATGTATATATATATATATATATATATATATATATATATATATATATATATATATATATATATAGTCCAAAAATATCTTTTTTTTAAATATAATACTTGTAATATTCTAAGTAAAATAACTAATATTCACTTTGACAAAAACATTTAAATTAAATTCAACCAAACTTGAGTAACGAAATTATTTTTTTTACTGACTGAATATTTTTTCCGGGTATTTTTTGACATTTATTATAAAATAAAAACTAATATGGAACTTGTATCTTAAATATTAAATTGTTGTATATATAAAGTAATTTAATATAAATCTATTAATATTTATTTTCTAACAACGGACATTTTTTTAATCAAACTGATTAAAAAGCTATTAAATATTCGACGTTATATTAAAAATACAATACGTCAATATTGCCTCATTGTTCCTCTCATAAAACATTCATATATTAATACACTTAAAAATAATCAATACTTTTTAATTATTTTCATATTAAAAAAATCATTAAAACTCATTATTTATATTTTATGGAGATAGAATAATGTATTTTTTGTTGGGGAAATGTTACTTTTTTAATTATTATACAATATATATATTTATATATGTGTGTGTTTGTGTGAATGTGTATGTAGCAAATATTAAAGTAATAAAAAGTAATTCTAAAACATAAACCACGCAACATGTTTTTTTTAAAAAAAATACATTAATATTTTAAATCTTTACACAAAGAAAAAGATTTTAAATTTATCGCTTAATGTAAATTTTAATATTAACCAGTAATTGTATATTATTTATATTTAATAAATAAATAAAGCATGAAAGATTTGTGATTAAAAAAATTTGCATAAAAATAATCTAATTTTACAATTTTACATATATATATATATATATATATATATATATATATATATATATATATATATATATATATAAAATTCAAACACACACATACATACATTCTACCAGCGTTTCAATGAAATTTACGATACATTTAATCTATATAATAATAATAATAGAATCAAGCTTGAATATGATTTATGTGTATTATTATACTGTGTTCTTGGATTAAATTAATTTCATATATATATATATATATATATATATATATATATATATATATATATATATATAAAATCGATAAATGGATACAAAAAGAATTGATTAATAATAATAATATGAATAATACACAGAATTCAATCAAGTTAATTACTAAAATATTCTAAGTTTGTAGGAACCACGCCTTAATTGTGTTGAATATTTTAAAATGTTTAAATTTTACTGTTTCGGCGTTCAGTGGGGAGGGAATGTATTTGAGGTGAACGTCCCCCATAATGAAATCGTGTAGTGAACAGAATTAGAAAATACCTCGTTAAGGGCGCTTACACCTCTATGAGGAAGATGTAGATTATGTTGAATAGTTATTCTGAAATTAATATTTATTTTAATGATAGAATTTCTGAAATATAAATTTTAGTTAAAATATTAACATTATATTATAATGATTAATTTTTATCAAAGATACATAAATATATTTTAACATTCGTATTACTTTATAGTTATATTAACAAGATAATTTTCAATAAAATGTTGAAAATGTTTCTTATTATGTATTTGTGTTATTAATGTTATTACTTTTAACGATAATACATGTATGTACATTATTATGTTAATGGCATTTAATATGAAGTTTATGAGTATTATTAATCACATAATTATTTTTATTATTACAATACCTTCAACATATAAATAACTAGCATTAGACTGGTTGCGCGCATAAATTTATTAAACTATAATTCATTGGCTTAATAGTAGAGCATTGAACAATAGGACAAAATTTATTCGTAGGTCATATTTCTTTGGACATAAATTATTTTGAATTGACAATTTGAACGTAGTAGATTACAATATATGACAGAAATTAACAACTATTTGAAGCAATAGAAACTATTGATTGCAAATTTAAAGTTATCTGGATATTATAGTTAAGCATGTACAATACCGACGGCTCAATAAATTTATACGGTTATACTGACAGTTTAATTATATTATATATATATATATATATATATATATATATATATATATATATATATATATATATATATGCATAATAGATATAAATTACAATTGTTGTTAAATAATAAAATTTAATGGATTGAAATAATCGAATTTTGAAAACTTACGTTAACATAAAAGCTTTAACGAATGCCGTCGGAAAGCTCTAAGTATAAATTTACAAAAAAAAACAAACATAATAAATGATTCACTCAATAATTTACTTATTTCTGTTTTTCACGTTTATTGGTTAGTTTCATGCGGAAATTAAAACTGACAGTACTTTATTTACTTTTTAATTATTAAAAATAACTTTCTATTCGATATTTATTTTTCAGTAACTTTGATTGAAGTTTCTCTTAAATAAATAATCTATTGAAATGTGTATAACGGTTTTCCAACAATACAATAAGAAAAAAAAGCTTACACTTTTGAAATATTCATTTCGTTTTCTCAATACGATATAATTATACGTTGAGATACATCACAGATGGCATGACACTTGTATCATTATATTTAAAATAGATCATTTTATATCACAAGGAAATATTATTATGGGTGGGGCTCTGACCAGTTACTCTGAATGAAATTATAATTAAATTTAAATAGAAATTGATACTAAATGTCCAATGAATATTTCAAAAAAGTATGTTGTTTTTTTCACATTTTACATCTGTTTTTTGAATTATAAAATGATTATTATACAGATTAACTTCACACACATGTTGTACTGTTTTCTTTTGACAATTATATATATGATAGAAAACATTAACTAATTTTTAAATGCACTGATATAAATATTTATGAACGATTAGCGTTAGAGTAAGTCTGTTTACAGAATCGATTTAAGTATAAACTTTCGATTTTGGTTTTCATATCAAATATTTTATTTTAAAATGTTCTTTACGTTGAGAATTAAATCTTTTTTATAATAACACATACATATATGAACAATGTAATATATTTTGAATAAAATATGAATTAAAATAAAAATATTAACTATGGCATTAAGAAATTAATTAATTTAAAAATATAATTATTCTTAAATATATATATATATATATATATATATATATATATATATATATATATATATATATATATATAAATATACACACAAGCAATTTTATTTTGATTTCATTATTGAAAGTGTTTGATGATTAAATTCAAACAGTTTCTTATCGTATAATAACCGAGGGTTTCTTGTCAGTAGTTTGGGGGAGTGGTTATTTCGGACTATAAGGGTCATATTCGTAAGAAATACTGGAAGTTTATTTTGCGCATTCACTATACATAATGGTTCATAACTGCAAGATTAGTTTTTTTTTATAAAGACATTTTAAATCAATTTTATTTTTTTTTATATAATTATTTTAGGATATATAAAAATAAAATTGTAATTTATTTTTTACGTCTATTATTTCATTTCTATTAAGATTTTATTTTTAGAGTATGTTTGAGGAATTTATTTTACAATTTATTATTAATTAGCGATATAAGATAAAATTATTAATTGACGAAAAATGATAAGAACTTGTGAAATATTTCGAACCGTGTGATTTAACATTTAATTATTTTTGAAATAGTCGAGTTGAAATTCAGTGAATACGTGGGGGTATGGAATACATCATATTTTTTACTGAATGAATTTTTACCTTGTATAAATACTGATCGAACATCCTGCATACGTCTACATCACTGCCGACGCAGTAGGTTGCCTCCATATTCTCACAAGAGCCGATTAGGGTGTTAATAGATGCCACAATAGGCCGTAGATGTTCCAGAGCTGTAGGTGTACTTTGAATGACCTGTTACGTCGGAAATATGCACGCACACGGCGGGGCACAAACGCACGCTTAATGTATAAAAGCCAACCACTGATATTTAATTAATAAAACCACAAATATACACAGGTTCAAAACCAAACAACACTGTTTTCCGTCACTGTTAAAGTATCAATAATATTATTTTTTAAAGATATAAGATATGTCACTGTAAAAGTTTGGTTCATTGTTTCTGTTAAGTGTAGTTTAAAACCCAATAAAATATGAGAAACAATCAACACAGTTTGTCACACTACACGTTTCAGTCCATGTGGTGCCTGTTGGAGTAAGTCCAAATGGTTGTTGAATTTTCAAAAACGAGAATGATGTCGTATATGGAAGAAAAAGGTGGTCTCGAAAGACAATGTGTGTGGTCTCTTCTCCCTGATTAACACCGTGTGTTTGGACACAAGAACGTTAAACGTCTCCCAGGAACAGGAAAACAGCACACCGCAAGAGGTTGAGGATGCTGCGATGAAAACGTACACGCGTGCTGCCCCGCTAAAGCCGGTACACAGAATAGAAGAGAGCGGGCGCTGCTGCTTCCTCAGCGGTGCTTGCTCCGACCTCCCCCCTCTCCGGCGACCATGCGCCCCTCCGGCAACCCCCCGCGCTCCTTGAGCGCCGCGGAAGCGCGGAATTATCCCCCACTGCCGACCCGCGAATCAAATGCTGCGCGAAGTTAAACTAGAATGGGTGCAGGCCCGCGTCGATTTAAATCTCGACGGCGGTACACAAAAATCCATGAAAAACGAATAAATAATAAATAAAGAACATGAAATGAATTTAAAATTTTCTCTCTGATGTTTTTCTCTGTTGGTCGTTTATATAGAAAATGTATGTGTACAGGCAGGGGATTTTTGATGTGTATGCGTTTTAGCCTCCATACTAATTCCCTTATTGCTTTCAGATTTAAAACCGCTATTATAAAAATCGGTATTATATATATTATGCGTGCATGTGCGTATATATATATATATATATATATATATATATATATATATATATATATATATATTAAAATGTTCAAAATAAAAAAAAATATCGATATAAGTGAACGAACGAACGAAACAAAAATTACTTTTTTCCTTATACACATATATTCTAACAATCAACATTCCACTATTCAAGATAAAAAAATATACACGATATATATACGTTGAGTTAAAACCATAAAGATAACAAGAAAACATACTCGTAAAAAATATTAATCTTGTACAGTAAACATATTTTAAATACTTTAATAAAATGAATCTTATTAAAACGTTTTCATACAAGAAGTTCAAATATTTTGAAAGTTTCTTAATAATTACTTTTGGACTGAAGCGTATGAATTTGTTGAAGCACAAAACATTTAAAAGTTTAAATTAAATGTTATGTAATATATATATATATATATATATATATATATATATATATATATATATATATATATATATATATATATGTTGATATCGGCTCTTGATATAAATTGATTTCTTTCATTTGAAATATGAAAGTTTTTTTATTAATAAATCTTTATGTAAACATTTTCAGAAATATTAACAAATTTAAATTATATAAATGTTTTTATATACACAATTATTTTATATATTTAATGATTTTATACGTTTTGGATAATATAAATAAATTTGTATATAATAATACAAGGTTGTTAATGAATAAAATTAAATTTAGGATTTTTATTTATTAAAATATATACAGTAACTTTGTTCAGTTATATAAATATTTGATTATAACTAATAATAGTATTTCAAATGAATAATATACACAAAACAAGTATCACAAAAATGTGAAAGTTACTTTTTAAAAGAAATAATCTAAAATATATGCATCAAATACAAATGATTGCGTAATTATACAGTTAGCCAAAAACGTGTTGATAAATTATTAAAAAAAAGATATTTTGAATATTAATAGTGATTATTTCTGAAATTATTATTCTTAAAATACGTCAATTCTGAAACGTATTTCGTAATTTTACATCGAAGAATTTTTCAACTTCATTACTCATACAGTTATAAACATACGATTATATTTTTAGAAATATTTATTCGTAAATGAACTGTCGAGCGAACACGTGTTGATGTCAAGGTATAGATAAAATAACTGAAAAAAGTTAAATATAAAGTAAAACGTTTTCACTGAGTCAAATTCACTATTTATTGTTTATGTTACGTTCATTTAAAACCCTATAAAGAGAACTGAAAGATTTAACACGCTTGTCAAACTGTACGTTCAGTTTATTATCATGTCTGTTATTAAATCGAGGATTGTTTAGTTTTTCCACCATATATATTTTGCATTAAACATTTTTATACTTATTCAATTTTAATAAAAAAAGAAACATCAAAAACCAAAAAGAATTATCTTTTCAATTTACTTCGCGTGTATGAGAAAATATAAATAAGATCAAATGAAATTGAAACATAAAAAAGATCATAAAACGAATTATAGTAGCTATTAATGAATCACTGCTAAAATTCTTAGTTTAATTTCAAGAACGGTTTTAGCGAAACATAATAAGTTCAATATAAATAAAGTTTTTTGTTTAATTATTTATATATAACAATAACTGATAGTATTGGACAAGGAAACCATAGAAATCATTCACGAGGATCGTAATAATCCTTCGAAAAGTATGCCTTGGCGAAACGACCTTTGACCCAAAAGGGGTTTCTGAACTCCCTGTACACTACAATCAGAAATCACTTGTAAAGAATCAGTGAGAAGCAAAACCTGTTTATTACAAACGAATACTTTTATCTAAGAGGTGAGACAACTTTATGCGAATATCTGATGTTATTTCAAACAATGTTTCGAATAATTGCTGCTAAAAGAATTCTTTAAACGTTGATCATAACAACATAACAATGAATGTTGTGTTATTTAGAAAATGTTTTCGTTATTCCATTTGGCATATTGTACACATTTATATATATATATATATATATATATATATATATATATATATATATATATATAAATATTCTAATATAAAAAATGGATTTGTTTATCCCAAACATTCAATTACTCTAAGTGTTGTTGATTGGAAAACTTTTTATATTTTTTAAGTAATTTCGTTTACGTGTGAGTACATTTTATTATAATTCAGTTAGTAATAAACATATACATATATGTATAGTGTTTGTGTGTGTATGCTGTTACTGCTTGCAAAAATAATAAAAATTGTTATTCCCTTCAGCAGTGTGTGTTGAGAATTAATATATTTTTTCTATATCTGATTGAAAAATACATTTCAAATAAGGTTGGATGTGAATTTATATTTAAAAATGAATAAAACATAACATTCATTAAATATTTTTATTCATTTTGTTTTAACATTTTATAATAAATATGTTTGTAATACAAATTATTTAGTATCTTTTTGAAAAATATCACAAAGAAATACGTATGATCAATAAAATATTTATTACGTTTTTTTAAACATTTATATATATATATATATATATATATATATATATATATATATATAACATTATACTATTATATTTTATTTAAGAGAAAATTCAAATTAAAACTCGAATAAATTAAATAAACAAACTTTAGAAAAAATATATATAGTATGAACGCTACGAAATGGAAAAATATAATAAATACAAAGTGAAATATTTATTATTTCACAATTTCAAAATGTTAATAAAGATTAAAAACAAAACTTACTTGTATGTAGAAGACAGAACTTTATATTTACTTTTCGAAATATATTATTTTTAAGACTAAACTTTTGTGAGATGAAAAACCGATGTAATATAAAAGACTTGCTTGTAGGCAATATTTCAAGATATGTACGCAAAATACAAAGTTATATTATTTTCATCTTGTCGTTTTTGTATAGAGAAAAATATAAAGAGAAACGAAATGTAAATTTGATGTTTTTTAAAAATGGCAATTTGATGTCACTTATGAAATACTTATATTTACTTATTGTATTTTACATTAAATTTTTAATGTATTTGTGTTTGTATTGTATACAATTTTCTTTAATATTTTATCGAAAATTCATAAAAGATAATTTATTTTTGTAATAAATAATACATAGACGAGTACACACAATATATATATATATATATATATATATATATATATATATATATAATAAAACTCTATTTTATAACCAACCACTGTCTATACTTTTTAATATTAAAAAAAAAAAACATATTCGTTAATAGAAAATATTGAATACTTTAAAAATCATTTTGTTTTTTTCTGTATTTCGAGACAATATTATATATATATATATATATATATATATATATATATATATATATATATATATATATTTATATATACTTCAACTGGTTTAAAATGAAGAACCCTTAAAACGTATTTGGCTCTAGAACATTCAAATACTTTAAGCAGATTTTATGATTCAGGCAGGTAGATTTTATATGTGCTAAGGTTTTAAGATCTTGAAAAAATTTTAACAATACATCATTAGAGCTGAAATTATAATAGAGAAAGAATATTATGAAAAAAACAAATTACTTTCAACAAATCATTTACGTTACGATATTAATCATTTCTATGAAGTTTAGGGTATGGAACTAAATTTAAATTATTAATAGAATTTAATTTAAACTGAACATTATAAAAAGTTTTTAGTTAGTTTACAAGAATAAATTGTACTATAAACATAAAGTTAAATAATAAATAAGTTGTATTTTAATTGCACTTTTTTCCAACTAGGGGTGTTTTATTTCTGGTAATAACTTTTTCTAACTTGATGTTTTGAGCTATAAACATGTTTTAAATTATTACACTTTGAAACAAATATTTCAAATGTGTAAATAAGAAATACAAGTATTTTATTTTATGACTTGGAAATATGCTGAAGAATAAAATAAATACAAAACGAATTTAAATTAAATCGCTAAATGTTTTATTATGATTACAAAAGCAGAAAAATATTTTTATAACTTCTTCATTTTTGTTTTATTCTAATACTTTATTACATATCACACTATTCTGTTTTTATCTCTAATTTTTAATCAGTATTTTTCAACATCAAATACATGTTTTTTTTAAAAAAATAGTTAAATATACATAGAAAATTATATTACATCTATAGACAGGAAATATAAATTACTACATTGTTATTTAAAAATTACAAACCAAATATAATGTTTCTACTTAAATCTGTTATTGTATATTATTCGTAAATATAAACATTTTACGCAGTTTTTAACATATCTGAGTTAATTTGCATTTCGTTAAAAAAACTGACATGGTCGAGTAAGTTTAAGTAACGAACAAGTATACTTTTTTGTATCATAGTTATATGTTACATATATATATATATATATATATATATATATATATATATATATATATATATATATATATATATATATAAGTTCATGAACTCGTAACCAATCGAATCAATTACTGGACAAAGAAAATTTATGTATATAAAATTGATATTTTTTTTAAAAAAAAAATATTAAAAGTAATTTACAAACTTTCATTTTTATATTCAAGTATAAATTCTATTCATTTTAATAATATGTCCGAATATCATTTTTCAAATCATATATTTATTTTATTACAAGTGCAAGTGAAAAGTTTGATCGTTTGAGTTAATTTAAGAGTAAATCGGAAATGAAACATATACCATTTTTATTAAACTTGAATGTATAACATAAAATCAAAATAACGGTATCAAGAATGAGATGGTCAGTAAAACTGATGTATCAACTGAAACGACTTTTGTTTGAAACTTTAATGCATATGACCGTGTTTATCAGGAATATAAAATATAACTTGATCTAGAAAGTTTTAAGTCGTTTTGATATTTGTTGCGAGTAGTTGTTTGAACTGTTAAAATAAATAACTTTGTATATTTTGACAGTTTTATCGTATAACTGCCATTTATATATATACACACACAAATATATATATATATATATATATATATATATATATATATATATATATAAATATATCAACAAACACAATATCTATTTTCAAATATTGTAATATTATTTGTAGATTGAATCGATATTATAATAGTCACGACATTTATATTTGTCTCGAATATATTTCATTTCACAATAAAGATTTTTATTTGATAGTTCACTATAAATATGTAAATTCTATTAAGTAATTGATTTTGTTGAGTTTCGGTCTTGAATAATCTTACACTATCTTCACTCTAAAAAAAAAAATATTTTTTTACGTTGTTTACTTTAAATAAAAATACATTATCTTGGAATTTATTAACATTTTAGATAATTAATAATGAAATATAAATTAGAATTTGAAGAGACATTAAAAAATATATAAATAATATGCAAACGACATTATTTACACCTTAAATTAAATATTTATGTGATAATATTAAATAAATATTATATATATATATATATATATATATATATATATATATATATATATATATATAGTAGAAAGCTGTCAAGATCGAAGTTCATTGAACGATCGAAACAGTCGTTTTCTTAATGAAAAGATGACACTTGCTTTAAAGCCAGTTTTAACTTACAATCTTACGATACAAGGTTACTAGCTCAATGTTGAAGTCACTTAGTTAAGATTGCTTTTTATAAATTCAATTTAAAAACATATATAAAAATATTTCATTTCAAGTTAATTTTATTTCTATATATTTTTTTGTAAAAAGAAATAATTTTCTGAACGTCCTTTGAAACTGATTTATATATCTAAGAATAATTTTTAAAATGGTATATAGTGAAAGATATGACAGATAGATTGATTTTAGTAGCGAGTGAAAGTAACTTTTATCATTGAATACTTAACACAATTCTGAATACAAGTTGTTAAATTCGTTTCATTTCACTTAAAAATGTTTTATACTTGTTTCATTTTATTTAAATATAAAAACTTATTAAATTATTTAGAGAATGTACGTAATTAAATTATTAATGTTCGTCATTTTGCTACAATTTCTTATTAAACTTCAATAAAAGTTGTCACTAAAATCTCCTCTTAGAATAATCAGCTTATAGAGATTAAAACTCACGTAAAATAATTTCAAATTAATCTAGAATTTATACACACCTGCTTGTGGTATATTAATTCTGTTTTAATTTATATAATATTCAAAACATTTGCTTATTGATTAACATATGATTATTAAAAGACAAAATATATTAACGTTATTAAATATATAATTAATTAATATAAAATATCCCTATTAAAACTCTGTTTTTTAATAAAAAAATCTTTTATATAAATCAGATAATATATTTAACATATTTAATGATTATAAAAATCCGATCAGAATAAAGTCACTTAAAAAGTATATATTTTTTAAAAAAACCTGAATCATTAATTGTTAATTTCGACGTTTTCAATTGTGCCTTTAATCCAATTTTATATACATCTGTTGATGAGACCAACGCTACTATATGCACCTGTTATAATTAACAATCAAGGTCGAACCACATATTATGATTCATCATTTATTTTACAGCATGTTTTTAAAACGTATTACTTGAACATATGTAGTAGTTTTTTACTTTCATGTAAATGTGAAATATAACTTTGTTTGTTTTATTATATATATATATATATATATATATATATATATATATATATATATATATATATATATATATAACAATTGTTCATTAAAAATAATTTTTGTAAGCAATCATATTATATAAAAATATCACATAATAAAATATATATTATTTATATTTTATTCTAACAATAACTGTTATAAAATTTTATGTCTTTTTATTATTATTATATTTTAATTAATTTTATTATTATATTTAAATTAAAATATTTTGAAATCAGATGCAATATATTTTCATTCTTTTTTTTTTTTTGCAATTATATATGTATAAATTATATATATATATATATATATATATATATATATATATATATATATATAAATAACTGCAACAAAAAAGCCATCTATATTTTTTCAAAAGAAATTAAATTCTCGTACTTTAAATAATTTTTATAACTTTTGTAATTTATGATTAGAAATATATTTTTATCATTGAGTATATTTCTTAACAGTCAGTTTTGAATTAATGTTTCTAGTTTTATTTAATGGATACATTCATTATTCATAAATAAATTGAAACTTTATTTAAAAAAAATATATCGACGTACCATTCTTGGTATTATAACACTTGTAAGTGTTAGTCTTTTTAGTAATGTTAGCTTAGTAGGAAATTTCTTTTGAGTTTCATGATGGTTATGATTTTTTATAGATGTGGTTGTCAGCCCATGTCCAACATCTAACTTGAGTAAAAAATAACATATAGATACAATAAAAGAAATAGTGCATCAAAATGAATGACAATAAACATATGTCAAATTCGAGAATAAAAATACAAAAAAATAATTATTTTATTTTATATTAACACAAGATATACCAAGAATTGATATAGACTTATTTCTACTAACTGGTCATTTTGACCAGTTGGTATTTAATTGAAAAAAATTGTAATTTTTAATCAATTAGTGTAAGCAGTAATAAATTCATACATATATACATAATGTATGAATGTATAATGATATACATTGTAGATACTTAAAGTATCATGTAAAATATCGACAAACATATTTTTTTAGAAATGTGCATGTATCATATATTGTGGAATTAACGACGTATCACGCAAAATGAATACATTTGCAATTCGTTCTATAAATAAAAAATAAGTTTTAATTGTGCCAGAAAATACAAATTGTTCGAATATAATTGCTATACAATCGAGATTACACTTTATATTGATACAGAGATGATTGTATGTTGTTCTGTTACAAATACAATAATTGGTGGTATACATTATATACATGAATTTACCATCAATGCTCGAAGTTATAGAATGAACATTGAAAGGTAATAACAAAATATGAAAATCAAGTAAATATTAAAAAAACAACATATGTGTACGTATTTTTTTATATATACATAAATACACACTTAACATTAATATTATTAACATAACATGTATATTGTAATTAATTATATACTATTCATAACGTAGATGAGTGTGCGAATTTATATAATATTTGTCGAATATAATGAAAAATAATAAATAGAACAATATTTTGTTAAAAGTTATAGTTATATGTGTTGAAAGTTTTAGTGAAAAATGAAAATAATAGTCAAAAAATAAATAAAAACCTATAAACAAGCAGAGGAATATTAACTACATGATATTAAAGCCATTAATCTTTTTTTTTGTTTAAAAAAAAACTTAGAAAAATGTTCAGCATTTTTATTTTATGAGTAACTACTTATTTATATCTTTAAAAAATCATAGAGAATATGAATATTCTACTAGATGAAAAAGTTGTTTTATCCATAAATATACATTATTGAAGAAAAGAATGATATATAAAAAACACATATGTTATATATATATATATATATATATATATATATATATATATATATATATGTATAAGATAGATAAATAGATAGATAGAAAGTTTTCTTGTTATTATAATAATTTTTATTAAGATTTCTAATAAAAAATATTACACTAAGCAACACAAGATTTTATTATAGAATTTAATAATTGCTTTTACTTGATGTCATTATTTTTGCACCACAAGATTATAAAATCTCTATTACAATTTTATTTATAGGATATCTTAATATAACAAAAATACATTTTAATGTCAATAAGAAGTATTTTAATAATTTTATGAGGAAAATTAAAAATGTAGAAATAGTATAAAGGATTAATAACTAAAAATTTATGAATCTATTTTTACTTTAAAAAAAATAATAATACAGAAATGTTTAGTTACTTTGTCACTTTTACGATATAAATTATTTAAATTTCTCTCCCCTCCCACTCTCTCTTTATATATATAAATATATATATATATATATATATATATATATATATATATATATATATATGGTTTTTCATTAAGAATATCAAAACTTTGACAGCTGGTGACAGACATGTTTGATTTTTTTTAAGCTCATTTTGGCATTTCAATTCAGTATAGTTTGGCAAATTATCATAGAACCGTTTAACACTTCAACAACGCTTAGAAATTGTAAACACTTCAATAGAGTTACTGAAACAAAAGTTTAATATGTCTATTATTTCACGAAATGGACCCATCGATTGGTTACCAAAATCATGTAATCTAACTCCACTAGATTATTTTCTGTGATGTTATGCGAAACATTGGTTTATGTTAATAAACCACAAACAACAGAAGCTTTTAAAATAAACTTTGAACGTGTAATTCATGCTATTGGACCACAATTATGCGAAGAATGTCTAAAATTGGACAAATGCACTATATCAAGCGAAGTCGTGATAGTCATATGAGTAAAGTTGTGTTCAATCATAAATGTCATAGAAACAAATTAATTAATTAAACACTTTTTGTTTTATTTTCATTTAAACTTCTGAAACGCTTTTTGGAAAATCCTATGTACATACATATATCTATTTAAATTCCTAAATATCTGAAATACAATGAAGTATTGTTTAAAAATTATAAATAAAACTTTTCAAAAACCTTTTTTGTAAAAAAACAATATTATAATCATTGATAGAAAATGAAATCATACAAATATTTCTAAGAATTTCCTAAAAATTCATTGAAATTTAAAGAGAATTTAAATTACTTTCTAGAATAAAAACAAGAACGTGTATTTAATACGAAAAAATGTATGGTAAATCAATCAATCAATAAATTTTCGAATTTTAACATTTGAACATATGTTAAATGTTAATGCTAAAGCAAATATTATTTTTTTAAAAAAACAACTCTATCATATTTAAAAATAATAAATGAAATTGAAACAGTTTATAAAAAAAGAGAAATGATACGTATACACTCTTTTATTTACTATTTACCGAGGCCATAAAAAGATAAAATGTTTATAACATAATTAAAATGAAAACAAAATATGTTATTTATACAATAACATCCGTTTCCACAATAAAAACAATAATCAAAAAAAATAAAATAAAAAAATAATGTTAAAACGACAGCGAAAGGTTACGAACCCAAGTATCACGCAACAGTAACACATTCAACAACAACAATAACAATGAGATCATCAAGTTGAGATTGCAACTCAGTCCATTGCGAACAGGTGTAGCGCCAGCACATCACATCATTTCACTTGACATCGCAGCAACCTCAGCAACAAACAGCCACATAGCCAACAGTGTCAAAGCAATGCGAAGTTCTCGAGTTAACCTGACGACGAACGAAGAGAAGAGGGTCTGTCTCTATAGCGCCACGCGATGTCTGGCTATTTCCGGCGCCGGTTGGCGCGCGTTCGCCGCTATATCCGGCCGGCCGCCGCAAAAGACCCGGGGGCGACGCGGCGGGGACGACGGCGTCTCAGCGGCACGCTGACAGCGGACACGCGCCGCCTCCACGCCTGTTACACCGCTCACTGCGATGCGATCCAACACATCAAGTGGCGTGGCGTGCCGAGATGGTTTTGTGTCGTGAGAATGCTTTTTGTGGTCGTGTTGCGACTCCAGTTAACACAATTGTTATGTTTGTAATTTTCAACCGTGTTCACCGATCTCTCATACTAATATAACGTACACAAACAGCACACATTCATAATATACACACGGTACTATATCTTTTTTCAGACGAGTGTTGATTTGTAGATTTCTTATCTGTTTGTACGATGATTATTTATCTAATTGTTTGATTAATGAATTATTTAAATTGTTGACATGATTGATGGACGTATCAATGTTTTTATCGAACTATCGGCCAATTTAGGATTGTTGATTGTGGGATAGGTCAAAGTTTTGAACTTTACAAAACGACTCTATTGAAATGGTTATATAATTAGCAAACGAACTGTAATATGTTAGACTGGTAAAAAATATAATTTACTCCATATCTGCACCGTTATAAATTTTACCAGTTTATCATGCAAAAGTGTAATAATAACTAAATAATATGTTAACAAGACGACGCCCACAACGTGCACTGACAAGGTATAAGTGTTACGAAATAATAAAATATAACTTTAACAACAACGTAATTACTGTATAAAATATTATCTAAAGCGAATATAATGTGCAAAAAATAATTTTATATATTAGACATATATATATATATATATATATATATATATATATATATATATATATATATATATATATATATATATACACACACGCACATTTACTATATTTCATATATTATAGAGAAATAGTAATTGCAAGTATAATAGAAAAATAAATTTTAAACTAAAAATAGACAAGATATATTTCAAGATAAAAAAATAACAGATGGACAATAAAACTGATTAAAATTATATATATATATATATATATATATATATATATATATATATATATATATATATATACACGAGAGTCGTTTGATAAGTATGATAAATTTATTTATTGTTTAATTTAATTAAATTAATTTTTTCTTACTTTTTTACCACACTTATCAAACAACCCTCGTATATATATATATATATATATATATATATATATATATATATATATATATATATATATATATATATATAAAAGGGGTACCATCAGAAGCACATAATTTAATTTTTAAATAAAACGCATCTTTTTTTGAGTGAGTAATGATTTATTTATTTCATTGCAAAGTTGTGCACTTCTAATGGGACATCCTCTCTCCCTCTCTCTCTCTCTCTCTCTCTCTCTATATATATATATATATATATATATATATATTTATATGTATGTATATATGTATGTACGTAAATAAATCTTATAAAGATATTCTCTAAAAATATGTTAACGAAAAACAAGAAAAATACTGAATCGAAATTGAAAAAGAAAATCTGAAATGGAAAATAAATATCCGGAAAAATATACAATAATTAGATAACTTGAAAATGTTTTTGACACATTATTTACTTTTAGAAGATTTTTTTTACAAATTTATTAATTCTCTTAGACTACAATTTCTTATCATCATTTTTAATAATTGATTTTTGAATTTAATACATTGATAAATCACTATTTGTTTTGATAGGGTAATAAGTTCACTTTAACATAATTGAATCATCTCAACAGGATAAGATTGAATAAATATTCAATATTTATTTATTATTCACTTTATTCGCTGATGCGCATTTTAATGACCATGTTGTTATCGTTAGAGCATTGTGTTATAAAATATATAAATGATTGTTAAATATAAAACACTATAGTGCTGAGATGAATGATACATTTGTATTAATTTAATAAGTGTTCTATAATTACTTTTTATTCACTTTATTTGCTGATACACATTATAAAGATCATGCTAACATTTTTAGAGCATTGCATTATGAAACATACAAATAAATGATTATTAAAACCTTTTACAAAATACTGTATTGTTGAAATAAATAATTCATTTGTGTTAAAAATTAAACGAAATTTTGATTATAATTTTTCTTTTTTATAATACAGGCATAATTTTCAACACAGTTATAGATATTTTATTATGTACCATATGGATAACTAAAATGCTGTTGAAATGAGCATTAGTATATAAAAAAATATATTTTTCAATTATTGGATATTTTTACTTTTTTAAAAAATAATAAGATTCTTGTAACAACAAATTTATATAAGGTCATTCAAATGTGATACCTAGATTTGTGTTTTATTAAAATAAAATAAAATAAACTATACACATGTTTTTTTTTTAATAAAACACAAATCTAAGCGTCACATTTAGATGACCCATTATAAAGTTAGATAAGTAGTGGTAGTTTTTTTAACTACTAAAAAATTATATAAAACTTAACATCGTTTATACATAATGTGTATACACACAAACACTACACTCAAATTATTTGTACATAAATGGAGAGTACATGAAAACTGAAGACGTGAGATCATATGAAGCTATAAATGTCAACCGTCGTTCAAAGTTAATGTAGAGATGTATGATACAGCACGAAACAAAGAGATCTGTAAGGATGAATGGTTACAAGCTTTGAAGCTAAAATTCATAAACATTTTCTATATGTTTATTTACGATTGAAAGACGTATGAAAACTAAAACAGATATATGCTGAGATATATTTTTTTAATTACAGCTAAAACGTACGTACAAATCAGTTGTTGGTTAAGGAAAAACATTCGTTTTTAGAAAAATGAATTTAAGAATTTTGAAAAAATTCAATATTTTCATATTCATAATTAATATTTTTTTTTCTATTTACTAAGGGGCGATGTTTTCTACTCGCTTCGTTCGTCGACCCCCAAATTTTCTGTTACTTAAAAATGTGAATAAGTTATGAAAAATAAAACATTTAGAAAGTTATGTTAATGATTTTGTGTAAACGTTATTTATTATATATATATATATATATATATATATAAACTGCAACAAAAAAATGTCAATTTGGCAACCATTTAACACTTCAACAACGCTTAGAAATTGTAAAAACTTCAATAAACTTATTGAAATAAAAATTTAATGAGTCCATTATTTCACGAAATCTACTCATCAATTAGCCACCAAGATTATGTAATCTAACTCCACTTGATTATTTTTTGTGAGGTTATGTGAAATAATTTGTTTGTGATGATAAACCACAAACAACAAAAGTGTTAAAAAAAACATTGAACTTGTAATTCATGAAATTTGACCACAATGATGTGAAAGTGACTAAAAATTGGACTAAACGAATGTACAATGTCAAGTGAAGTTGTGGTGGTCATATGAGTGAAATTGTGTTCCATCATTAATGCCATAGAATATGCTTAAGAATAAATAACTAATTAATTAAATACTTTTGGTTTTATTTCCTTTTAAACATCTGAAGCGCTTATTGAAACCCCCTATAGATACATAAATATTTAACATTAATAAATAACAAGAAGTGTAAAAAAAGATAAAACGTTACCAAGTTGATATTTTAATGATTTAAATTTATTTTCTTGTTTTTTAATTTGTTCATTTTAAGATTAAATATCTTTTTTTAGAAGATCTTAATTGACTTCCCTTGTATTTATATTTAGATTAATATCTAAAATATATTGAAAGAAAAACACAATAATACGTCAAAGATATTTGGCGGAGGCGCCGGGAATATATTAAAAGATGTCATATTACACAATTTCACGATTAAACACCTTGTAGTGGAACTGTGGCTTACCATGCTCTAGCAGTCAGCACGCGTTATGACAACTATACCACGATGCGGTCTGCTCAACGTGGTATACACAGACAAGTCAATCGACGCCTTGTGTTCGCTTGTTGGGTTCATTCGCTTGCGCACGTTGTCGACGATGACAATTAACGTGAAACCGCTTTGCCGCCAATGTTACTATCAATGCCATGCCAGTTTGATGACTGTTTACGCACAGTGAAATTAACACACCTTTTGCTGATGATTAATCGTCTGTTTTTCTTTATTTGTATATACAGAGATGTATTTGTTGTTTTTTTTCTTTTTTTAAACATAATTTGACATTTCAGTAAACGGAAGTTGATTTTAAATATCGGTATGTTTCTACATAAGGCAAATTATGAATGTTTGTGTATGTAAATATATATTATAGACAAAATATTCAAGGTGATTTAGTATTTTTTTCAATATCATTTTTTCCATATATTTAAATTATCGATTTAATTTTATTATTACAGTACTGATTTTTTTTAAATTAATTTCATTCGTTCTAAAATTTTTAAATCTTTTTTATAAAAGACTTACATAGATTTTTTATTTGTTTTAAAAGATAAAGAATATATTTTTTTATTTATGTAATATAGAAAGAATTGAATTTCTGAACAAGTGGATTATAATTTTTTTGTTTATGTCTCAAATTACTGAAACGTATTCGTTAGGAGTTCCAAAATAAAAAGGAATAAAAAAAATATTAAGAATATATTAAAATAGCCTAGGAAAAAATCCGTAGATTGATGAGACAGAGACAATAAATTCATAGATTGAAAAATAGAGGCATTAGATCAAAGTGGAAAGTTTTAGATAAGACCTTCATATAACAATAGAATTATGCAAAATCTCAACAACACAAGTCATTATTTTTTTTAAAAAAAATGTTTATTTGTTGTAATAAATTAATTGAATTTATTTTTCGTAACCTGTTTTTATTTAAAACTAATATTTTTTTTAACTTTTTAAATATCTATTGTTCTAATTTCTTCCATTGTTTATTAGGTTGCTATTTTTTCCTTTTTAAATACAGACAATATATGTTTATTAAGTATAAATGTGCATATAATAAACTTTTAATTTTTTTCAAGATTTTTTCATACATTTGTTTTTATTGCTATGATATTTTAAAAATATGTATTTTAGAAATATGAAATCAAAAAATAAATATTGGTTTTCCTTGTATTATTCTTGTTTAAAAGCTATTTATTTTCTATATTAGATATTTTTAAATAATGATTTATTTTTTATATGGAAGTATTTATTCAGTTAAAAATTAGAAAATAGGACAAATTCGAAATAATTGATTAATTGTTATGGGTAAAATATACATTTAATTTTTTAATTAGCTAAATAGTTAATTCATTAAAATATCAACATTTCAGTAGGTTGAGAAAACAGTAAAATTTATCTTTTTTAATTTTAATTTAATCAATGTTGAAATTCAAAATTTTAGTAATATTTGAGAAAAGGTAAATTTGTTCAATGTCTAAAGTGTTCAAAATTTTTTAATTCACTATGATAATATGTACTATTTGAAGATTTATACATTTATAAAAATTTACATATTTATTTCAGTATTTTCAACAATTTTTATAAGATTTTATAATTTATAATAGATTTAGAAAAAAAAATCTGTTTTCAAAATATTATATATATATAATGGTATCTATTTCTTTTCATAAAAACATTTTTTAAAATTTATTTATAAAGAAATGTAATTATAAAATTGACTTTTGATATTTAAATGTGCAAATAACATGCAATCATTATTATCCGATTTAAATGATTAATTCAGTGAAATAATATTGATATTTTCCAATCCCATTTATATATTATTATTTTCTAGTTTTATCCCATATAAGGCTTTTCTTAAAGAACTTTTCGAATAATTGTATAAATTAACTTTCTAGTTTTGGATTATATGCTATATTACATTTATTATGTAACTGGATGAAATAAATACGCAACAATTTCAAAATAAATTCTAATTACAGAAATTAAATGAGAAAACTTTTGAAATTGTTATTAAATACGATTCGTGTCTATTTATTACTACACATTTCTTATATTAAAATGAATTTGTATATTTAAATTATATTATAACAAGTGTTAGGTATTAATAATAACAGATTCGCAGATTTCTTAATTTCGATGTTGAAATATTTCCATTTATATATGCAAATACTGTTTTTAACATTTAAACATATACAGAATAATACAGTATAAAGGTCAAAATATTAATAATTTTATTTCAATTTAAACATGATATCACTAAACAAAAGTTCAAATATATTTATAAAAAAGAGAAATATATATAGTTAAGTAGATCAAATAATACGTTTAAATATCAAACACAATCTAAAAACTAGAAAGTTGTAATTAACTTCTATGTTGTTATCTAGAAAAGATACTGACTATAAATTTATATCTGTAATATAAAATCTAGTAAAATATTTACAATACACCAATTATATCAAATGAACATTATTACAAAAAAATACATAATTAATGGTTAATACGTAACGGAACTACATATTTAATTAACCGGTTATACTTTTAAATACTATTTTAGTTATTTTATTATTACCAATACAGGTAATATTTTTTTAAAAAAACAATTAATTTTCATATGTTCAATTATATGTAATAAACATGCAATTTCTATATTAGGAAGCAAAAAAAAGCAACCAAATAAAAACGGAAAAAATAGAACAATAATTATATAAAAATGTTAAAAAAAATAATATCAGTTTTAAATCAAAAATATATTATGAAAAATAGATACAATTATTTTATTATATATTTTTTTTAAAAAAACCTTTTGAAAATTTGATAGCAATTTTTAAAATGTTACAATCTAAAAAAAATCACAACTATATGAAGACATATATATATATATATATATATATATATATATATATATATATATATATATATATATATATGTAATAGCAACCTATTTAATGGTGTAAATCCTGAATAAAAAATCCTCACGAACCCTCTTGAAAATTTGGTGAGTACGATCAAGTACTCGTGAATGGTAACACTTAATGAGGCTTATGCCCAACAGTAGGATTAAATAAGTTAATATTACGATGATACAAATGTATTAAATTTTAATTCAGAGTGAAATCAAAATACTTGTAATGAGTCTTTAAATTTTGAAACATTATTTTATAAGGTAAAAATTAATTATTATCCATAAAATATATTTTTTGACACACAAAAAATCAAAATAATACGAAAGGTTTAGAAATCAGACTTTTTTCAATTTTTTTCGTTAAAAAATCAATGATTAAAAAATCACAAATAATATTTATTTTCAGATAATTCTCTAATTTTTTATTAAACATTTTTATAATAACATTAAGCCTTATAGTATTTTGATAAAACTTATGACTCATTATATATATATATATATATATATATATATATATATATATATATATATATATATATATATATATATATATTACACAAAAACGAAATAACTTTCAAATTTAATATGAAGTACTTTAATCATTTATAAAATGATCTTATATGATATGATTATTTACGACTAAATTACCCTCAACCAGTTGATACGTTTTTATTTGTTAGTTAACTGACAAGCAATTAATTACTTTGTTTCTTATGACTGCTATAGTTATGTGTCTACATTAAGCAATAAAAATAAATATACATCACAAAATGAAACATTATAAAAGTGAATGTCACAATAACACATATTACCATTCACTTTTTGCCTTTTTTTCATTAACTATAAGTGTAACTCCAGTGATAATTCTGATCTGTGATATCTTTATTATTTTTTTTATTAATACAAATTATTATATTAAAAATAAATAATAAATGTATAATCGAAAGTATTACAACTAGTTACTTTTAAATCAAGGTTGTAATTAATATCTTTACTAGGTTTAAACGATAGTTTATGTATTGGTCTTTTGATATAAAAAAGTATTAATCAAATTAAAATATTTTTCAAACATATTGGTTAAACAATATTAAGAGATTTTTTATTATAAACTAATTAAAATTAAAAAAAACAATTGTTTCGAATGTATGTTCACATAAATCAATAATAATTTACAAATAAAACAAGTAGAATTCAAATACTGAAAAATCAACTTTTCAAAAGACTCAAAAGCCTTTCACCTGAATTAAACTTTCTTTGTAATCAAAAAAACAAAACAAAAACATGACCTAGTGTATATCAATCTGTCATGTTATAACCTAGGTTTGAATGTTTCCTTGTGTATATAAATCCACTACATTTCAGTTAAATGTATAAATAACATTTTATCTAAATCAAGCTTCAGTGAGAAAATACAGTTAAAAGATGGATTATGGTAGTGTATAGCCATAGTGTGACTCACAAAGAAGAAAGTAATCTTAACGATACTATTATTCACAAAAGGTAATAATGACAAACTAGAAAAGATACGGTTGAATTCAGCTATAAATAAATATTTATGAATCAATACTGAACATTTTTGTCAGAAATGATTATGATGATTTATACAATTCTTTATTTATTAAGACGTAATTTCAAACCGAAACTTTTCTTAATTATAATCAAAAATAAACTTTCACATAACCTTCAATAAAACTGAATATAAATAGAATTGAGATTTTTTTAAAAAAAAATTTATAATAAATTTAATCTGGCCTTCATAGTTTATATATTTAAATAAATTTTATAATGAAATAAATTCTGTAAATTGTTTATTACTGAATTTCAATGCACATCTGTCATTGCATACAAAATTATCTTATCGTCAGTAATTCGTAGTTTACCAATTAGAAAACAGTAATATATGACATCATTTTTAAAGAAAATAAACTAATATGGCAATGAAGTAATTTTGTTCAAGTTCAGAGAAGTAATAAAACAATGTTAATATTTAAGTGTCATGTGAAGATAAAATTTAAAGATATATATATATATATATATATATATATATATATATATTTATGTATGCATGTATATACGTATGTAAACATACATAAAGACTAGCTATAAAAATTAGAAACTATTTTCTTAACAGTTTTATTATAATAAAATATTTAAATTAGTTGCTCTGAAATTTCTAAATATTTTCTTTTATTTTAATGGGCCAATGTGAAATATATTTTTGTAATAAAGATAATTTTCATATTTTTTTTAAACTTGTTTCCAATTCCTTGATGTTTTTTCTATTTTAAAAATATTTTAAATATTGCTTCTTTTTAACCTATTTTTATTTTGAGAAATAAATAAAAATCACGCAGTATTAACTGAAAATGAGATAGACATTTATGAAAAATATTCATATTGTCTTGATTAAATGAAAATATTAAACGTAAGTATTCATATTGTCCTGATACTCAAAATGATTATTTTATTAATTGATTCATTTTAGTCGCATTTAATGGTTATTAATGTATAAAGTCAATCAATGAAGTCATCATACACTTATTTATTACGATTAAATTTTTAGAATATTAAAATAACATTCTAAAAGAGGTATAAGAAAAACTATAAAAAAAATAACAATAAAATTCAGTATAAGTTTTTTTAGCTTTACTAAAAAATGAATGATTGTTTTATAATCAAAAAATGCGTAATTAAAAGTGATTTTAATATATTTATCATTTAGATAAATATAATTATTTGCCATAGGATATCAATTTTTCATATTTATTTCGATACTATAGAAATATCTTATCATTTACTTCATCAATATTTTCATCAGTTTTTTGTAGGGAAAATAGACGTGAATGTTAATCATAAACCACTTTTCTCTACTCCACACAAAGTTTTTATCTTATTCAAATATTTATATGTACGGTATATATATTTATATAAGTCTCATTCAAATGAAAATTCAGAATATTTTTTTTTAGTTTTATAAAAAAAAACGATATTAGTTTTTTGTTCAATCTTATTACTAGTTATTTCGCTGCGATTCAAAAATACATTTATTTTTTGTCACGAAGTTTCATATACTGATAAACTAAACAAGTTGAAACTTGTATGTATATTTCATTCTATATATATCTGGGATTAAAATCCTATCATTGAGTTACGTTTAATGTACGTAATTTGTTATATTAAATAATGATAAATTATATTTAAATTATTAAGACAACAGTAAAATGAGTGTAATTTATCATCATCGCCTATCAATTAGTACCGAAAATTAATTATTAAATTTCAAATTATAGATACGAATAAATATAATTAAAGAGTACTTGAACACCTCTAAAATTTTAACCGAAAAAAAACATGTAAATGCCATTTATATGTTCCACTTTCGCTTGCATTTGAAAGTTGTATTCTGTTGCGCAAGAATTGGATATGAGTAGGTGTAGCTATTAATAAAAATTCAGAATAATAGAATGACAAAGCAAACATTACAATAATAAGTTTCAGAGATAATACATAAGAAAAGTTTATTTATTTCAACAAAATGTGTAACTGACCTTTAAGAAATTGATGTGATGTTAGTTGTTAACCTTGAAAACGAATACAGCGGATATGGAGTGAACAAGATGTGTAGATTTTTCTGAAATAAAAAAATATATATAAATCTATAATGAGAATTGAGTTATAACTAACATTATATTCATAAAGATTTATTAACCGATAAAAAGTTTGTCTCGTGGGAATCAGATTAAAATTACAGAGCGTAATAAAAATACATTTTTATTATAATAATTATAGACTTATATTATTTTCTATATAGTGAAATAGTCTATGTTCAAGTATATTAATAATGAAATTAGAAATGGATAAAAAAGATATAAATATGGTTTATATCTTCACATTAGATTAAATTTTTAATTGAGAATCTAATGTATTTTAAAATGATTTATAAAACTTTATGAAAAATAACAAATCAAATACAGCATCATCATTTTTATTAAATTTGAAATAAAAGAAGTATTTGATAAATGAGTACATATTTAAATGAGAGTTATTTTTGTAATAAAGTACAAATAAATCTTGAAACGTTAAATCATTATTTTACTACCTTAAAATTTTACAAAAATTAATTTCTAATTAAAATAAAATGAATTGCATAACAAACAATAATATTTAATGTTATTTTTATATAACTAAAGGTATTTAATCAATTTTAAAATTTTAGTTATTCAACAATAAACAAATTTTATATATTTATTTTTTTATAAAAAAACATAAGTCATTTTTATTAAATAAGTGACACTGTGACATATATATATATATATATATATATATATATATATACACATATATATATAAACATTTTTCATGATTAAAAATTAAATTAAGAAATTAATCCAAAAAAATACCGTCTGTCATAATAATCCTGAACAAAATATTACTTCATAAAATTCGATTAATTTTTCTACAGACTTTAAATCCAATAATTCTTTTACTAACTTTATGAGCAATATTTCCGACAACGGATATTTGCTGAATAAGATGTATGTAGTTTTATTAATAATTTCTTTATAATCGATAATACCTGCCTTGATACTTTTTTGTTAAGAAAATATAATATCGTTTTTATAATCCATATTATATTTTAGTCTTCGTAAATACTGGTAATTCTCCTCAAATATATATATATATATATATATATATATATATATATATATATATATATATATATTAAAAGATAGATTATAGAAAAATATTATGTCAGAAAATTAATAACCGTACAAAAATTTAAAACGATCGTTATTTATTATTCTAAATAGTCGGAAGCCAAATCACTTTCTAAAAGTTATAAATAAATATTAAATAATATAACTAATTTTATTTTAATATTTAAAAAAAAAACTGACAAATACATTTTATTAGTATTTTAATAATTTTATTATTACGTAACTTCAGGTTTGTGTAACTTGTACACTTTTTAAAAGCTTTTTATTTATATATTATATAAAATATATAATAAATAATTAAATTAAAAAAACAATAAGTTTATTTCGTTATTAATTTCCGGAAGACATTTTTGTTGAATGTTTACAGGATATCTTAAAAATATTTTTAACATAAGTTAATAGAATTAAATTAAGATTTGAGTATTATCTTCTTATATAAAAATGAAATTAAAAAATAACGATGTAAAATTTACTGATATCTATTTTATAATCAAACTTAATATTCAAATAAAATAATAAAATATATACATATATTTCAATAAAAAAAATTTGAAAGTAAATCTTGTTTTTTCCTTGATATTAACAAAATGCAATTAAATTAAATTATTTAATAATACTAAAAATATATTTAAATAATTAATAATTGTATAATTAAAAATATAAATTATTTAATTATATAAAAAGAAAGTTTTAATATTTTTGAAATTTATGCAGTTATAAAAAACACAAATTAAAAGAATATATTTTAAAAATGATTTTGAAATTAAATTACGTTTTTTTAAATTTTTTCTAACGTATATAACATTTATATTCGGTAAAAAAGTACATTTATTTCTAGATTATTGAATATTTTTTTACTCAAATATAAATATATTGTTAAATTGTAAAAAAAATATTATCAAGTGTTATTGGGATTTTAAAAATCAAATCAATAAATTGTTTTTAGTATGATTAAAAATATCTGTCAATTATGATATAAATGTGAAAATAAAAAAATATCACAATATAAATAGCTTATTTGTGTATCCAGCCTAACTCAAATTATTTAAAAGTTTTATGATCAATATTTAGCTCTCTAAGATGACACAGTTGCTTAGATGTCGATTTTGTTCTATTTTTTGCAAGACTTCATCGACACTTTCCACAAGCTGGTCAGAACAAAGTGCATTTTTTATTTCAAAATTTCCATCTCAAAATCGACGAAACTAATTCGCTGCTATTTGTCTAAACACGACATTTTTTATGGGCTTACGCAGCATTTTCCCTTTTTTATAATAGAAAATTAAAATGTATCAAAAATGTTACTGAGTTTCTCTTAATAATTTTTCACTGAATACTCAAATTTTATTTAAATCTATTTCAAAATATTTTGTGAAATGTTACTTTTCAAAATATATGACATTAATAAATTGTCATAAAGTGGCGCATTGTCAAAATCAACCAAACCTCTACTTATTAATAAATAATAAAAACACTTTTTCTTAACAATAGCAATTCTCTAATAACATTTATCTATTTCTTTGTATATATATATATATATATATATATATATATATATATATATATATATATATATATATATATATACAAAGAAATAGATAAATATTATATTATTTGTTTAAGTTAATGAAACTTTGGCAAAAATAGTTTTACAAGATAATAAATGTATATATAATTATGTTTGTAAATAAAAATACGAATTACAAATATATATTTTGTGTTTTTATATACGTTAGTATATTTAAAATAACATTAATGAAAATTATAATTATAAATCAATTTAAAATGTTATCAAGAACTATTTTACATTAGCATGTCAAAATATAAAAACATTTTAAAATATAATTTGACAAGACATCACTGAACCTACTTTCTATATATCTAAACATAAGTTTTTTTTGTGTAATTATTCTTAAAAAAAATATAGCGTTCTACAACTGGAGAGTTCAATGTTCTAAAATTAAATCCGAACTTGTATGCAGGTGTGTAAAAAAGTATGGGAAAAAATACCAACAGTGTATTATTACTAAATAATACTCAGTTATTATAAGAACAAAATGAACACTTCTTACTTCTTATTTAGAGTTGCATTACGCCTCGGGAGATTTTAATTACGGTTTATTACAAAACATGCAGGTTTTTCTGGTTTTATTCGACGTGTTGAGAATATTTTTATAATTGTAATTAATGATACTCTATTTATATCAATGACAAAAATAAAATATTTTTTCATTAAATATCGATATGTCAAATTAAATATATTTATTTACGTTTCTTAATCTTTAGATTTATTAAATGTACTTATTTTTTATTAAGTTAGAGAAATAATAAAACCTATATTTAATATACACAGATACGAACATTAATTTTAATTGATAAAATTACATATTTAATAAATAATTTTCGACAAGTCGTTCGTGTACTCTTAGATATATAAATAAAAATCTTTTCATATAAATATAAAAATATCACATGGCATTAATCGATTTTGTATATTAAAAATGTAATTTTGTATATATTAAAAATGTAATAAGGTATAATGTATTTTTATCTGAATACGCTGTTTCGTACATTTTTCAATATTTTTGATGAATTTCCTAATGTATATTTCAAAATTTAATTTAATATATAATTTATTTTATGATTTCACGACGATATTTCGAGACAATATAATTTATATACTTTTTATCAATATTACGTCTTTTGCGTACAACGTGCATATATATAAAAAATCAATACACATATTTCAACGTTTTGACTTGAAAACTCTTCAGTCAACTTTAAATTGAACTAATCAGTCATACATTTTTCAAATTATACACGCTTCAGAAATATAAATGTGAAAGTAAGAAAACATTCACTTAAACAATAAGTTTAGAAATATTAACAGCGTGATAGAAAACGTAAAACAATAAATACATATTTAAATACACAACACAATCAATTATGAATGTTAAACACACTAATCATTTATTTAAAATACAAATTGTACAACACGATATTTATTAATGATCTCGAAATTGTGCATTTTATTATATTTTACACAATAGATATATACAAACATTATATATATACATATGTATACATAAAGTGAAATTAAGATTTTTTTAATCATGTGTAAATAAATTTTATTACAGGATTTGTAAAAATACATTATATAAATTTTGAATACACATACACTAATACAAAAACACACACACACATATATATATATATATATGTATGTAAAATATATAAAAAATATATACACAGAGCCGGATTGATCTAGTAAGGTAGCAAGAAAAATTTCTCTTTTATATAACCATTCTTAATACACTTTAAATATTATTACAAAACAACTACATTAAAAAAATAAAATACAAGTTAATAAATATTAAGTTTCCGAAAGGTTTAATATTTTTAATTAGTAAATTTATGACATTGGATTATTCTTTTATATTTTGTGCAGTTGATAGTTAATAATATTTAAATAAAGAGATTATAAAAATATTGATTCAAAATGTTGTTATGTTAAAATAATTAAAATACGATAAACTTTTATTCAAAATGATTGGACGTAGTTATAACCTTATTACTATGATTATATTTTTTTATTAAAACATATTATTAATATTTCAAATTTTTATATTGACATAGGATATTACGTTTTAAATTACTTTTTTTTAAATTCAGAGTTCAGAATAAATATCACATCAAATAAATTTTAATGAAAAATAAACACTAAGGGCTATAAAAAACACAGAAATAAAATATATGAATTTTATAATTCTTTTTTTATTTAAATATATACAAAATTCGGACGCTGGAGGTGATTTGATATTTATATTTCATTTTATATAAATAAATATTAATATTATCTTGTATATGTAACACTAAAATAGTATTATGTATAAATGTATATTTTTGTAGAAGTTTATTTTATAGGTAGATAATTTGAAATTATTATTTTTAAATTAAATAATTAAACGATCATAATTACAGTTCAATCACATTTTTTCATTTCAAATATTTAAAAATAAAGAAAACGTTTAATTAAATATGTTGAAAATAAAAATATTCAAATGTAAAACGCCCACGAAAAATATTTACATATAGAAAAAATGGTGAAACTTTAAACGAACAAAATATATATTAAAAACATATACAGTAAAAAATAAATAAGAAATAATTAGTATATAACTTAAAAGAGGTTATAATTATTGGTTTTCTTAGAATAATAATAATAAAAAAAAAACGATAATAATATATTATGGAGAATTCCATTGAAACTTGAATACAATTTAAACTAAATACGTTTATAAAACATATAATTATTTTGATGTCATTTAATATATTTTACAAAATAGATTGAAAAAATATATCACATCATTATTCTTTACACAAGGACTCTATATTTAAATCTATTTTAAGAAAGAAGAAGTGTTTATAAATTTATTTCTAAAAACATATTTAAAAAATATTTTTCATACACTTAAGTTAATAAAAAACATGAGAATAGTTAATATAATAATAAATATAAAAAAAGCAACTATAAAAGCAATATTCTGCTTTTTTGGTATTCATTATATTTATATGATATTATATTCATTGCGGTAATGGAAAACCACAGTTTACTGTATTAGGAAGTTAGTGTTATTATTGTATATAAATATTTTTCATATAATGTATATTACATATAATTAATTTTTAAAGAATTTAGAAGCGAGATTTATGGTTACTGGTTTTTATTAAATTAAGTTATGGGTTTTTGGAAATCCTAATAGTTCAATTATGATATAAAATAAAAGTGTTGGAGTGATAGTACATTTATGTGAAAGTAAGTAAGTAATGAAGTCAATTATATATATATATATATATATATATATATATATATATATATATATATATATATATATATATATATATATATGGAAAAATAAATTTATATATTATTATAAAAAATATTTCAAATGATTTTTTCCACTAAATCCATTTTAATTCATATATATTTAAAAAATTATCTCGTGTAATATTTCAAATAAAAATTCAATCTTTAATTTTACATAGCTTTTTTAAATTAGTAATTTATGCTAAATATCATACGTAATTTATGTACTATTTATACTTTTAATTAATAAAATTACTTCTAATTTATTTACTCCTAAAAAGTTTCAATGTTTAATAATCTTCTACGAAAGAAGAATTCCAAGAGGAAAACAATATAATTCTAATAAGACGTTTAAAACGTTACAATTCTTGGAAAATTATATGGACACGTGGCATACAATATCTTTAATTTAATGATAAAAGATTCTTTAAAATATTCAAGTTCATTGAAATTGATCACTTGGAAGTTCATTATATTTATTGATTTATTTTTCTGAATAAGTTAGTAAATACCCTGATTTAATGCTTTTCATAAATGAAATACTACCATAAATATCACATTTTCTTATATAAAGTATTTGAAATCTGTTTATTGTTTAAGATAAATTGTTTTATAAATTTGTTTATGAAAGTTAATTTTTTATAAAATATTTTTTTCCTAAAAAAAGACTACTTGGAATTTATTATAAAGTATAGTAATTTAAAATTTTAATTAGAAATAAATGAATCACTTATTCTCAATATCACTAAATTTTATAAAAATATTTAACGAATTATGAAATCATTAGGTTTTGTATTACAATACTCTGACGATGATAGCATGGCTATCGAAATTTATATAAGCAAATAAAGTAAAAAATACATAATTATTAGATATTTTTTTGTAAAATCTTGTGATGTTGAGAGTACGTGATTTATTTGTGTTGAGTACGTGAAATTGCTAAAATTAAAAGAATGAGTATATTTTCAATTTAAAATTATTTAAAAATTAAGATGTGTATAAAAAATGATTAAATATTTAAAATAAACATATTTTAATTCATTCTACGTTTATATTTGATTTATAAGCAATTTAATATTTATTCTTCTATCAATTTAATAATAAAAAAGTTTAAACATTTTCTTTCTAAAATAAATATTTGTAATCAATAGACGTTTTATATCAACTTTTATCGGTAAATAATAGAACAAAAAACATTTCAAAACAATATTGAAAAAGGCATTACATACAATTTTAACATTAAGCCAACATGAACCTTTATTTAACCAACCGAGACAAATCCCAACCACAACAGACATGAACGACGATACTATACACACATATACGAATACATTCATGTAGACTCACACACACACATGCATATATATATATATCCAAACACATACACAGACAGAATGTAGCCCCTAAAGACAAGAAATCCGTTACAATGCTACGAGAATCCTTTCTTCGCCCTATGTGACTTGTGGGTCACGGCAGAGGCAAAGGGAGGATTCGGTGGCGGTCTGCGACATGTGACAGCTGGCGCGCGTAAGATGTCGTGTTATCGTGTTCAACAGTCCGGCAGCGTGCCACGTGTCCATTTTCATCAACACGCCTGTACGCACGTGCACGATCATCGTTTTCAAAAATTATATACTGCATTTCAAATCTTGTACAGGTATTTGACTTCTCAATTATTTATCTTTTACAAAATCATATTTCATTTTGGATATGGGCCTACAATAAATTGTAGTAAATTGTTTCAGTTCACAATTATAACATCTGTTTGTAATACGTTTAATAAACAGAAAGATGTTCCTTAAATTTATGTCTACATCAAGGTTAATAATATTTGAGATACTTTTTGTTGCATTATTTGTTTTTATAAAAAGAATATTTTTTTAAAAAAAATTATAATACTGTGTAACATCTGTAAATTAAATTTTTATATCCCAATAGAATTTTATGTAAAAAATATTCTATACTTTGAATGATTCTACAAATTTAATAAATAATCATTAAATTTGTTATTTTTGTATATGTACTCTTTTAAAATTCGAATTAGACAATATAAGACCATATAACTTGAATTTTCTGTAATAACAATAAATGTTGTTGGAAGTTTGTGATTGTACTTAGGGAAGTTTGACTATATTATACACTATGAATAGCTTATTGACAGGCGTTTTAATTAAATAAAAATGTAATATATACTAAATAATTCACTTATCAAATAAAAATAAAGTTAATGATATTAAAAAGTTGTAAAAGGCTTAAGTAAGGTTACTGAAATGAATATTTTTATTTTTATCATACTATACTTTTTAAATTCAAATATGTATATTCTTTTAAGAAAACTCTTTTGTATTATACTTTATGCAGAACGTTAATATTATATTTACTAGATTATGTGTATTTGGAATAAATTATATACTTTGATGTATATTAAAAAAATATTTATAATATTATATATATATATATATATATATATATATATATATTATTCTAGAGAATTATTTAAATATAGAGTTTATAAAGTATCATGTAAATGTCAAACAATAATTCAGAGAATAAAATTTCAGTTGAGAAAATATCTTTATTTTCTAAATATTTTGCAGAATATAAAAGTTATATATAAAATATGTTCGTACTGAGAATTTGGAAAAATGAATTCAAATCAAAGCTACAAATCTATCGACTCATATAACTTTAATTAAACTGTGTCACATAAATCACAAGCTTCAAAGATTTATGTTAAAGAGGAAATTGGCTACTAAATGTAATAAGAGATATATTAATACGTCTGATTGTTAATAGTTTAATTAAAAAAATAATTAAAGAAGAAAAGAACACTAAATAAAAGAAAATTAATCTTATTTTGATTTATTTAAATTATGTATATATTATGGATGAGTTGAGCTTGAAAGATTTCTGTTAATAAATACTATGTAAATCATTTTATTTGATGGTGTTCGTGGATTTGAACTCGGTATATTCAATTTTTGGCTCTAGCCTCTTACTTTCTCTCTTATCTTCCACCATTTCCTAAGCTTTTATCCGCCATTTTAATGTTATTAGCAAAACTGTATGTATGTTGATATCAATCAATAGTATTTATACTATACTATGGAGGAGATAGTACAAGTTTTATATTATTTTATATTATTTCGTTTCATCAAAATAAACTAAATGAATAAATAATAAGTTCTTTTGATTTACACACATTTTTATACAGATTTTTCATCCAAATTTTAATATGTATAAAAAATTAAAGTTAATCATTGAAAAACAGTACTGGTAGATTTAAGATCACAGATTTGGATGTAATTTTTAATAAACACAATTAGTCTAAAATTATGCTTAATAAATATTAGAAAAGTATAAAAAATACTCAAAATTTATTATTAAAAATTAACGTAATAAAAAATTCCGGAAAACACAAATTTGATCAATATTTTATTTTTAAATATTATAGCATTTAGTTTACTAATTTAGCTAATTCATTTTATAAACAAAATCATTCTGCTAATACCAAAAAATAACAATATTTAATATTTAAAAAATTACAATAATCAATGAACATTTTATAAAGTACTGAACTGTTGAAATCTTGATTTCTTTATGGAAAAAATAATTTTACTTGTATATGTTTAAAGAACTTAATATTTTAAATTAGTAAATAATTAACATACACACACACACACACACACATATATATATATATATATATATATATATATATATATATATATATTGTAAAATTCTCAAAATAACTATTTAAAAAAAACCAATACTTTGATAATGTTAAAATTATTTTATAATGAATGTATTTAATAGAAAAATATAATTACATTTTCATACAATGTAAAATTTTAAAAATATTCATTAAGTAATAAATTATTTTTTTTTAATTATTTTAATTTAATAGAAAAATCATAAATGTATTATAAAAGCATAATTCAATTCCACCCCTATTTTCAAATTACAAATTTCTGTTTACTATTAACGAAGTCTGATATTTTTCGATCAATATATGATAAATGATTGAAAATAAAATATAATTTATTCACAAGAGAAAAATATCTTAATATATAAAAACAGTTATTTATCGTTTGATATAAAACGAAATATAATAATACAAGTTAATTACGAGTATACATTTTTTTAGAAAAACCCATTAGCGAAATTGAATGTTTTATATAAAACTACTATTTCTGATTAGTTGTACGTTCGTTTTTAAATATCACTTTAACTTTCAAACAATTTTATAGTAAAATTATATTATTTGTTGAAGATAAATAAAGAAATAAAGTTTAGAGACAAAGTAATAGCTAGTAATCAGAACTCAGAAAGCAGTATAATGATATACTAAAAAAAGAGTCGAATAAAAAGTAGGAACTACATCTTTGTTCGTACTTTTACAAGTATAATAATTGGACACAACTTACGGTATGTTAATTATTACGACAATAAATTACAGTGACAATTACTAAGCATAACGTAGACTATTCGGGACATTTTAATGCGCCGTGTCGTGTTTTATTTTTATATTTATAGATTTTTTTATAATAAAATCCCGTTTAAATTATCTATTATCGTAAATTTAACACATTACTGTTAATTTGAAACAGTTAATTTTGTTCGAGTAAGTTATTATATCATAACTTATATAGGTACACGATTAAATATTTAAGAATGTGGAACATGTGTTACAAATAATTAGACATACCCACACATTCGTATATTATACACGTTCAATGTACATGTAATTTAATCTACGCAGATTTAATTCACTCAAAACTTAATCCAAATAATATTGAATTTTTCAATTGAATAATATTATAAAAAACGTATCGTATATTACAGAGAAATAATTGAATTTACTTTAAACGTCCACAGAAATTACAGAATTCATCAAACAGATAGATAGTCGACTATGTTTTTAATTCCGTAGCAGAGCTATATAATCGAATGAGTTACTGTCACAATACACAAATGATAAATGGATGTTTTTCTTAATACAGTATTTTAAATATTTCACTGAATAATGGTTTAAGACAGATTTATATTTTTTATTTCATTATATTATATTGGAATACATAACTTAAATGTTCTGTATATAGAAAATGTACATATAAAAAAATCATAAATAATAATTATTTAAAAACATTACAAATTCGTAAAAAAACTAAATTTATTTATTTTAAACTATTTTATCGTATTAAAGATATTTTAAACATTTTTACATACGAACAATTGTAAACATTCGAACCCTCGTTCTAGAAAAATAATATTGATTGTATTTCAGTGAGAACCATCGAGAAGAATTACCAATTAATAAAATACATCAACATTACTAGCAAAATTCAATTTCCAGTGAAGCTTTCTCTGTATGTCTGTATAATTAATTTTGATTCACTGAAAAGCAATATTTATATAGTACTGTAAATAAATTAAATTCAAAATAAAATTATTCAAAGCGAAGCTAAAATTATAAATGGTGAGTAACAGAGAGATAACTTCGTAATATTATGTTGACGAACATACGTATACTTTTTTTATTAAGTTATTTTATATTTTATTATTGAAGTTGCTTCATTATAAGTTTTCATGTTAATATAAAACATGAATGACGTAAAAAAGAAAGCAATAAGGACGACGCTAAAAGTATTAAAAATGAAACAGTAATAATTATATATATATATATATATATATATATATATATATATATATATATATAAATCTTTTTTATACAAAATATTTAATGTGGCATTACTCTTTTAAGTAATCGTGCTTTCCTCATTATTTTTTTATTTTGTTCCTTGAAAAATCGTACTTTCAATAATCAATAATATTTTTTGTACATTTACATATTATATATATATATATATATATATATATATATATATATATATATATATATATATATATATATATATATATAAAATATGTAATAAACATATTTCTAATATATGTAAAATATTTTAATAAAACAAGATTTTTGTAAAATAAAAGTATTTTTTTGTTGTATCAATTTTGATATTTTATAATTGAAATGTCTAGTTTGTATCTATGTTAAACCTATTTTACTAAAACTGAAAATCATTATTTTACCATGTTACAACGAAAATAATTTCGATATTGATTTCATCGTCATAGAGTTATTTTAATTATCTACACAATATCGGAAAATGGTACAAGTGGCAAAACTGATTGTATAAAAAAAAACAATTTAAAGTTTTAATTAAGGAAATTCAATTTCTTAAGTGGGTAAATTTATCTAAAATTTATTTATATGCTAATAAATCAAAATACATTTTATATATGTATGTGTGTGTGTATACACATTATTATTTGGACCATTTTATGATATTTTCAATATTGAATATTAAAATTTATTTTAAACAAATTTTTCTTGTTATATAAAATTAATTATATAAATAAAAATTGAAATAAAATTTAGATACATTAATCAATAACGTATATTATTGAAATATTTAATATTATTATTCACAAAAATAGAAATAATTATACCTTGACATAAAATTATTAAAAAATAAATATGTTCTTATAAAGATTTCTTTTTAAATATTATTAATTAAAATAAAATTTAAGTCTTATAAATTTATATACTAAAAAAAGGATTAATTCATAAAACACAGTATATGTGATATTAAAATTGCTGTTGAAAAATAAAAATCTTAATTTATGTTTAATTAAGGTCGTATATGAATAAAACATAATGTAATCAAAATATCAATAAAATTAGCACGAAACTATTATTATGAAAATAAATGGATTCGAGAAAAAGAAACGTGAGATTCTAATCGATAGTATTGTAGTATAAAGAAATCAATTGACGTTAATGTTAAGTGTACTAAAAAAAAATAAAGCTAGGTGCGCATAAACTTTCCAATAAAAGTGACATGAAGTACTCACAACAAACCATAAAACAGATGTAAAAGTTTATAAATTGAAGTTAAGTGATTAGAGGATATAATAACATGTATTAAAATCAACAAACACAAGTGATATAGACATCGCCGTCGAACCTGTCAACTAAACACGAAGACTTAACAACGTGAAAATGCCCGTGGGGCGTTCTATACTAACGTTGCCAACATAAATTAACACTTGAGCCACAAGTGCATATTTAAGATAACGCTCGGTCCAAGTGAAACATTGCAGTTTAATGTCTGAGCTTTATGGAGACAGTGTGGTCTTTTGCTGCCAATGTAAACTAGCCAACGTCGGGACTCATTACATTGTCGTATCTTGCCGGCCTACCATTTCTTCCTTCTAGTTATGTATGCATGTAGGCTGGCGTGTGCGCCATTGCACTTATAAGGATGTATTAATTTGCATCTAATGATGTATTTATGATAATGAGACATAGGTACCTAATAGAACCTTGTATCCATAATAAAGACATTTAACTGTGTAGTCCTGTCACAGACAAACATCAATGTTAAGACACTCGAAAAACTTTGCATGCAATTTTATAATTGAAACTTATTTAAAATGATTAATTTTTATAGCCTTAATTATTTTCATAAGATATTAACATGTAATCTATTAAAAAAATGTACGAACATGCATCTTTATAAATAAAACATGACTCATGGCGTGACTAATAGATACTATTTTAAATACAAAACACTTTAAAAAATATAATAAAACATTATATGAATCAGTAGTTATTTTTTAATAATGGGAAAATATCAATTACTTCTTGATGAGTCAACGTAGAATCCTTTAAGTTTATCCTTTTATTAATTAGAGATAAAGTAATCCCTCCTAAAAAAAAATATTATTTATATTTGAGAAGAAATTGTAAAAATATACCTACTGATTAATTATTATTGTTAATAAGTTTTTGCATTTTTAAAAAAATATATTTTATACACAAGTTTAAAACCATTTTATTAAAAAGAAGAGAAAAGATAAATTAAAATATAATTTTCTAGATTTAAACTGAATAAAAATTATTTTATATATAGTATAAAAATTCACGTTCACTAAAATGAATTATTAAAAGAAAATGAAAATGACGCTCCAGGTATAAAATAAAATGCTTGTATAACTCTTCTTAAATTTAATCATTTCTTACTATACAAACGAGTTAGTTTAAACAATGTATGAAGGAATACGGTATGAGTTGTTCTTAGATTTTATATAATTTAATATTTTTGTTCCACTCATATACATATATCGTAGTTAAATGCATATACATATACTATGTATTTTTAAAAATGTTTTATATCCTTTTTTTATTTAGCTAATGAAAAAAAAATGTTTTAGATTTAATGAAAGTACCTAATAATAAATAAAATTTCATACTAATAGTTTTGTTATTATTAAAAAATTAAAGACATTTTTAATCCAATTAGTATTTTTTAATTTAGATACAAGCGATTGAATACTTTTCAAATACAAATAGAGAAAATACGTTATTAACAATTATATTTTAAGAGAAATAATAAGAAACGAGTTTTTTTTTCGTTGCTAGGCATGTTTTTTTTTTAGATAAAAATATTTTCAAATATGATGTATAAGAAATAATATCATACAATTGAAAATTGTACGATCAAGATATATTTAAAATGAAAAATTGTAAAGAGCAATTAACGTAAGTACACACAAGATAAAATATCAAACGGGACTAGTAACTCAATCATAATATTAATAATAATAATAATAATAACATCCTTCAACGTAAATAGTAATTCTTATAAAATGAAGCTCGTTAAGCATAATTGTCATTAGACATTAAAATAAATTTGACTACGACGACTATTGAGTGAATAAATTATCCCTTCTACTCCCACACGACGTCCGTATTCCCACACCAACGGAGCGCGAGTGCGAGCGAGACACGTACAGCGTATGATGCGCACTTCTTCTTCGTCTTACCAATGCCGCAGACAGGCCGCAGCACTCTTCATTCCAACATGGCGCGCGCAACATACCGACCGAGCTATTACAGTAAGAAAACAGACATATAAAACTGAGCCACGAGAGGGTTGAGGGGGGTAAAAATCAATATCCCCGGGGCTGCTAAATCACGCTTATCAAGAGCACTTTTCCCCTCATTCCGCGAAGGCGGGCGTGAGTCAGGGTGAGGGGTGAGAGGAATATTTCTCACCCCCCGCACGTATTCGTCCGACAGCGTGTGCCTCGCGAGGCACCCGTCTTCTCCCACCACAAGCTTGCACCTCACTACAAAACATTCAATTTGAACGTCAAGTTAAAACGAAATGGATTTTGCAGCAGGCCGAGAGAATGAGATTTAGATTTCAAATTTCGTTTCAATAGGTGTCTGAATATAGGATGCGAATGTGTCTGACGTGCGTAATGCGGTTAGATTTATTTCTTCTTTGACTCGCCGATCACTTCTCCTTCCTTTCGAGCACGATGACGATGACGATAATGATGATGATGATGATGGGATGACGCCGCTGATCAAGCTTATTGATTGAACAGACGACAGACAAACGTACAGCCGAACGGACGGACAGACCGACGGACAAAACGGGTGTGGTTTCATTCCGCCGAGATGGGCACGATCTCATCTTATGTCATTCACAGCCCACCATTTTATTGTTTTAATATGACAAGCAATTTCAGGAAATGACCCATTTGTGTGTCGCGTATAAATGTTTTGTTGAAATGAACGAGTCGTAATGACAAACAGAGCGGACAGTTATTGAAATATATTGTGTAACTCTACGTCGTTTTATTAACTGAAATAATAAAACATATAATTTATTTACCGTAAATTTTATTGCCGTTAAAATGATAAAAAATCTAAATATTATTTTAAACATTTTTCTCTTGGCACGATTTCAACATTTTCAGATCTATATGTTAATTCGTTTAACCTCTGCATTGCAACGAATTTTAAATAACGTTTTAAGAATTCGTCAATAATTTCAATACTCACACTGATAGCACATTCACTTATATATACACACACACACAAACGTGCACATATACATACACACACATATAAAGATTCCAAAAAGTATCTATACGAGAATATAAGAAACATCATGAAAACATCTGCACACTAAAGTAATTGCGAATACTACTAATTCAAGATGATTTGATTGCACACACATATGCATTCATGTTATTTGCTCAATGGGGCCATAGCATCAGCAACTGAGCAAAAGATATACAAAAAGAATATTGGACAGAAATCTAATAAAACTGTTTAAAATATACGTCTTATTTATCAAACAACTGTTTTATAAACGTACATATATAAAGAGAAATGTGAAGATAATACTTTCGTAATTGATTTCAATTAAATGATTTAAACAACTTGGTCAATACGTACCCAATTATTATTGATCACCAACAAAATAACATTCAACGAAGATGGACTTTATTAGATTTATAATATCATTTTTTTTCGAATTTATATATATATATATATATATATATATATATATATATATATATATATATACAGATATAGATAGATAGATAGAGAGAGAGAGAGAAAATAAGTAAAATTACTATTCAAATAATTTGTTTTAAATTGATTTTTAATATAATATATATATATATATATATATATATATATATATATATATATATATATATACATATACATACATATCTTATTTAATACTTAATGAATATGAGTAAACGTAATAAACAATTTTCATCAAAATACTGAAAACATTACGATATGAAAATACGCCAACAAACTCGAAATTATTTATCCAGTTCTCTGCATACTAACTACATTTCACGATTAAGTATCACAACGGCAATAAAATTAAATTATATTACGCCGTTCCACTCTGTAAGAGTAACAAAGTTTCAACTTTATCATCAATTATGAAAGTAATTTTAGTTTAGATTTAATGTGGTTATTCATTTCTCCATGAGTCTATATCTTGATAAAAATATCGTAAAAGAAATTGAACTGTTATAAAAATATGAATATTGAATGAATTATTTTATATTGGCACATATATACGTCATTAAAATACTAATTAGTGTTTTATTAAAAATTATTAACAGGAATTTTCTTTTATACCCTAGAATACGGGTTTTTCTATTCATTATATTTTAAGCACAACAAAGATGGTGTAATGCCTTTTTTAAACAAATTGCTATTCATATGTGTACATATATATATATATATATATATATATATATATATATATATATATATATATATATATAACGTATGAATGTATGTATGTATATAGTGTACATTATTCATATGAGTTATTAAAGTGAAATCACTGCTACTACACTAATAATGATCTACCCGAGAATATATTTTCATTAACTGACAATGATAAGATTCATCATTTTAATTAAGAACGTCAACTAATTTTAAAAAGAAGCAAACTACGTCGTAGTAATTTACGAGAGAAAAGAGGGGAAAAACTATGGAAAACAAATAAAACATAAATGTTTTTATACGCATCCTTATGCACTCCTTTGACATATGTACAATCTATTTCAACAAGACTGGAGAAACGCCTTATTATGATAGAAGGGTTGTAAAAAGTCAAGTATATTTTTTTATCGTTAAGTGCATATTGCTCATCTGAATAGAAAGTGTGTATTATAACAAGAAATACACTAGTGAGTCTTGTACATTTTTTTTATTTGTAAATAAATAGTTATAGAATGATATACTTTTCTATTATTATTATTATCACTTTTATTATATATACAGAAAAGTATAGGAAAATATGTATCACAAATAAAAGTAAAAATATAAAATTGTCTGTATACGAAAAAAATAACAAAAATTACATACAAGAAGAAGAATAAAAATCGATTAAAATGATTTACAAAAATGGTATTTGTTACTTAAACGTACTGAATAAAAATACAAAATTTATGAGCGAATTTCAAATTTGGTAAATATACAGAAAAAAATATCAGACGAATCGGTGTGACATACAGAAAAATCAAATAAAAACATCGTTTCAATTGACAATGAAAGTACAGTGAAAATTTTATGGAATTTGATGAAAAAAAGTATTGTCAAGGAGGAAAATATTTTTATTTGAATAAAAATGTAAAGTAAAAAATATATAAATATTTTTTAAAAAAAGTACAATTAAATAATGATTAGCTTTGATTCAACAAAAAAATTCAATATATTATTTGAAAATACAGTAACTGAGAGAAAATAGAAATTATTAATTGGCATAAAAGAAATATAATAAATGGGTGGAAAGGATCTTAAGAAATTGAAGAGACTGTAAAAAATTAAAAAAGTAGTATAATGAAAACTATCAATGGATAATAGAAAAAATATATAAAAAAGTATGACTAAATAAGATAAATAAAAATATAGCACGAAAACTTGAATCCTGTAAAAATAATAAAATAAGGTACAAGGAATCAACATATTTCTAAATATTTTTTTAGAAAATAAAATGATTTAAGATAAATGAATTAGGTATAATTAAATACTAAAAAATAGTTAAAAAAACGTGGTAAATATAGGGTGGTACAAATGAGATTGAAAGGTTTAGAGATATATTTATTTGCTTGCTATCATTTATTATTCCTTACTATTTTTCAGTCTAATTTGGGATACCTTAATTTATAAAGTAAAAAAAAATAGATATATAAACTATAAATTTAATATAATACAAAAAAGGTATGTGGTTTGATCACATGCATATATTTAAGATGATTTTGCTCAACAAATAGATGAATAAAAGTAAATTTTGAAAACCACAATAAAAATAAATTATAAGAAAATAAAAAGGAAACAATAATTAATCATTAATAATGGATGATAAATGAATATCAGTAGGACAAATTGTACCAACATATTAATAGCTCCAAACATGAATTTTAATACTTTTCAAAACTTTAAAGAAACTCATAACTTCATTTGCAGCAGAAAATCAGATAAGTGCAAAAGTTCATGTGGTTTGCACATTTTTTTTAATTAGAATGTATTTAACGCAAAAAATAAAAAAAATTAAACTTTTCTTATAATATAGGGTCATCTAAATGTGACGCCTAGATTTGTGTTTTATTAAAAAGAAACTATACACATATTTCTTTTTAATAAAATACAAATTTAGGCATCACATTTGGACGATTCTATATATTACGTAATGTTCCATATGCGAAAATTTGTGTAATTAATATATATATATATATATATATTAAAATATTTAAAATATACGAATTATATATTATACAATAAAAAAAAATCAAATACCCAATTAAATATTTTTAATCCATAATATCGTGAAAATTTAAAGCTTTTTCAAAAATGTTTACTGAACAAAGTACATACTAATATTTATTTTATATAGTAAGTAATTAATATTCACTACTAATAAAAACTAAGGTATATTAATTTGAAACTAGAAACATAATATCCAACATTCATTTATATAAGATAAAATGTATAATATAATAACAATTTATTTCATTAAACTGTTTCGCTAAATTAATAATTTAATAAGCACATTCATACAAGAAATTTCATACAACTTGTTGTTAATATAGACTTTATTTTTTGACGTACAGAACAATGAACAGTAACAGAGCAAAAAAAAAACGAGAGTAATTTTACAGTTAATTGACCAATTATACATTTTAATTCTTTTATCAATAATTTATCAACTCGATAGGCTTTGGATTTCTATGGATGTATTGTTATATTACAATGTTATAAATCAATTAAACATCACTAAGTATAATATTTATACGAGAGTGTACATTCATATGTATGTGTTATATATATATATATATATATATATATATATATATATATATTTGTGTGTGTGTATGTATGCATGAAAATTTAATTAACTTGTAAAAAAAACTAGAATCTGTTTTTATAACATTTTTATAATTAATTTATAAAATATTTAAATTTTATTAATGAAATATTTAATAAATGTTATGTAGTTATATTTTTCATACTCGTACATACAATAAAGTTTTTAAAAAATATATTACGAAATATAATAAAACAGTATACCGTATATTAAAAAAAATCTGTAGTATACTCGATAAAAATAAATATGGTGTTTTATATCATTATAAAATCTTTTACATTTTCTCAGAAATAGAATATTTACAACATACATTTTTTTTAATAAAACATCAATCAGTATTTGCATTATAAGATTTATTACAGGCTTCGGAAATAAATATTCTTGGAAATATAATGTTATCAATTTATATATCTGTTAAATATCTATTTGAGGATTATTATTTAAAAACGTAAGAATATTTTTATAACTCTCAAAGTAAAATTCAATGATTTGGAAGAATATAACACTATATTATTTACACATTGAAACTACTGAAACGAATATATATTATACTAAATAACTCTTCTACTATTTTAAATAGTTTACGACGTATATTAAATTTAATGAAACAGATTAATTCAAACTGTATTATTATTCGAGAATTTTCCATTATAAATATTGAAACATTCGTAAATGTATCAGTATAATATAAACTGAAATTCAATTATTTCAAACAGCGATAGTTTAATGATGTGTATAAACGAAGAATAATTTCAAATCAATACTTTCTGAATTTACAATTTTTTAACTTTGAATATAGAAATTTTATACGTATGTAATCATATTTTAATACATATATATATATATATATATATATAATATACAATGCTTATAAAGAATATTTTGCTTTGGAAAATGTGTTAAACAAAAACATCTAGAAAGAAAAAAAACATTTTCGTATTTGAACTTTGAAAGATATAATATCATCAAGTATTTTATATTCAAATTCCCGTTTCGTCATACATGCATAAATATAAATTCCATATAAGCATAGAGTTATGTGATGTTGCTCATATATATATATATATATATATATATATATATATATATATATATATATATATATATATATATATATATATATATATAAGTAATGTTTGTATATATTATGAAAAATATGAAAAAAGACATGTAATGTTATCTTTTCTTCATATTCAAATAATACTTTTATTTTGACGTTATATTGTAATGTTCTCTTGTTTTCTTAAATTTGCAATTTTATTTCTGTGTTCTGCTTTTGATGTTTGTTAATTTTACTCACTGATATCGCATAAGATATTGATTTTTCCGTTTCTAAGAAAAGCTTTTTACGATAACAATAATAAGGCTCAAAGCGTAGCAATATTTTCATCTTTTTGTTTGCGTTTTTTCGCTCTAAATGATTTATTAATATCTGTATTAAATTTATTACATTTAATAATAAAAGATAATTGATGTTCTTTTCTTCATATTTCGTTATTGATTCCTTTTATTTATTAATTTTTGTTTTATCTGATAATAAAATTCATTTCGTAATCTGGTACATGACAATAAAACAAGTCATCAGAAGTACTATCTCTTCTTTATGTTTCTCATTAGAAATCACTTATCTGTTGATAGCATGCAAGAACGTGCGATCTTGGTTAATGTGCGACCTGTGTCGATAACACAGAGATACCTTCCGAACGACTGAATGGGGTCCGTTACCCTTGTGGGTGTACGTTTTATTGTACACCCCCCTCTCATGTTAGTTGACTCACGGGAAATGTAGATATATATATATATATATATATATATATATATATATATATATATATATATATATATATATTGGTGTGAATTTGAAAGGTGGATGTTCTTTTTAATTATTTTTATCTTTTATCAATTTTTTTACCTACAATTCTTTACATACAAAAAAATTGTATACAACTGTAATATATTAGTTTTTATATATATATTTTTCAATTCAATTATATATATATTTATATACATATATATATTTATGTATATATACATAATGGAAATTATAAATAGTAGTAATTTTACAAAAAGATATATATTTTGAAGTGTGTTTAAAAAATCATATTAAATATAAAATACAATTATTATATAGTGTACGACAAAAAATGTAATTGAAACACATTGAAAAACACATATGAGCATATAAAAGGAAATGTAAAAAGCTCTACTAAAAAACGCAGTGTGGGTAACCTATGAACGATAAACGTCTGAGTTACTGCAAATTGACGCCACAATCGAACGTAAGTTGTATCGTCGTGAAGTTTCTTTCAAATCGTGGTTTGCATGTTATTTCGCACTCGTACTTTGTGTTGGGACCATTTTTCTAAGAGAAAAGTTTAAACGATACAAAAGACTATTATAAAACATTTGTATCTACTATATATATATATATATATATATATATATATATATATATATATATATATATATATTCATTTTGAATGATATAAAGTTGTTTTAAAGTATTTTAAATTACATTTAAAATATATATTACAATAACATATAATTTTATGTATTCTTCTATAGAATAGTAACAACTGTGAATGAAATAAAATAAAAAAAAAATATTTAAAATCTCTATTGATAATATTACAAAGTCCTTGACACAAATACATTACTCCAACATGACAATATTTTATAAAAGTGTTCAATATTGTTTATTTTACTTATTTACTCAGATTTCCATTTCCATGATATAATTAGAGTGTTGCATTTCAAAATGAGGTTTTATAATGAAGTACACTAACGATGATATCCCAGAAATCCAAATGTACAATAAATATGAAAATAAACTGAATAATAAACCATTATTGAACATTTATAAAAACTTGTAGTGAAGTATGATTCGTGTTCAAGTAAAATAAGTATAACGAATGGTAACATAACTTCGTTTAACAACACATCTATCATTTCAACTAGTGAACAAATTTTGTAATCTTATATTGAGTACACATTATAAAAAAATAGAAGTGATAATTTGGTCATTAATAATTGAAAGGTTTTTCTAAAAATAAGACAAGCTCCAGAAAATAATCCTCGGTTCTGAAATGCGAAAATCTTATAGAATTCTTAATTAAACAAAGAATAATGGTATGTAATTATATAATTTTTTTTAGAGTTATGTTTCATTGTTCAGCTTTAATAAGAAGAAAAGATGATCAGTAATATATTAAATGTTTAAATTACCTAATACTAGTTTTTTTTAATTTACATAATGGTTTAATTTTTGTTAAAAAAAGATTAGGTTATAAGTGAAAATTATTTCAATGGTCATGTGAATATTGTATTAATTTATGAATTAGGAAAGAAATACAAAACCACTTTCACAAAAATGTAAATTTTTGATTAAACTAAAATTTCGTTTAAATATTTAACTATTTTTATTGAAATAAATATTTTCAATAAAATAAATAATAATAATAATTACATGTTTAAATCGGTCATTTCTACCAAAAATTAACAAATAAAAAATCATAAATTTATACATTTTTTTGATAAATATGAACATTTAACATCGAAAGATTTGTTTTCTTTTATTAGTGAAATTTAAATATGTTAAATAAATACAAAACGAAAAAAAGAAAACATTTTTGTATCTAATAAGTGTGATTTTTCAATTTTTTACAAGTGCTATATAAATCAAATAAATGTTAAAAAAGTTAAAAATAACCAAAAAATATCATAAATACTACATTCTATAAATAAAATACTATAAATATGTCACTTTCTAATTAATTATAATGTTTATTCTTACGGTTAATTAGAGCTTGTGATCTTATAGATATCTAAGAAATATAAACTGTAACTTTTGACATTAATCATTTCACAATGAATGTTTTTAAAAAGATTTTAATTTATATTATTTTTTATCAATTTTATTAAATTTAAAACAAATATTGAATATAAAATCTATTCAACACTTCTTAATATTTTATAAAAATGATATTTAAATTTTAAAATGATTTTTAATATTATATATATATATATATATATATATATATATATATATATATATAAAATATAAATCAAGAATATTATTTAAATGAATGATATTGATATATATTAATAATATATATATATATATATATATATATATATATATATATATATATATATATATATATATATATAGAGAGAGAGAGAGAGAGAGAGAGAAGGTTATCTAAATGTGATGTAAAGATTTGTGTTTTATTCAAAAGAAACAAAAAAAACATATACACATGTTTCCCTATACATCACCTTATACATATGTTTCTTTTTAATAGAACACAAATATAGGCGTCACATTTGGATGACCCTATATATATATTAAAAATATTTTACAGTGTAAAACCAACTTCTGTCTCACTTACACGAATAACAATGTTGTGTTCTTAACAAACGAAATATTTTATGAAGCCTCTCTACTATTCCATCTACGTATTATTATCGTAACAGAATTGAATTGTTTGAAATGTAAACAGTAAAATGTATTTTTATTTCAGCCAGCTCTCATTTATATCTATGAGGTGGATTTTTAAAATTGAAATTTTTATTCATAACCGTGAACCATTGTTAATAATTATTGTCGAGAACAAAAGAATTTTTATATAATATGCTAGTTAGTAAAAATATTGTTCATTGTTCGTTACAATTTTAAATATTTTCATATCGTTAATATAAAATTGTATTTTTATTGAAAATAATTTATTTTCGTCGAATATTTTTTTACTTATAAAATAAACAATCGTTAATTGGTAGAAGTATACATGAATTTAATTAATTACTTTTATCCAATTATACTTTTATTTATCTGAGATAATTGAAGTATTATAACAAATATATATATTCTAAAAAGAGAAATATATTAAGAATTGAAATATACTAAAATAAACGTAAGATTTTTATTACATTATTTTTAAATGATATTATTTTATTTTTTTAAAAAATAAAAAAATCATTAAAATGAACTCGAATTTTCAATTACAGTAATATTTTTCAAGATATTGAGCTGAATTTTATTCAATGTATATTTATTTTTAATTACTACTAATTTTATTCTGTTAAGAAATAACTGCAATCATCAGATTTTTTTTAAAAGAAAAATTAACTACAATGTAACGAAATTTTATTACAAAATGAAAATAGAGAAACAAATATTAGAAATATTTTACTAAAATTAAATTCTGTATTTGATTAAAACATAAAAACAATTATGTTCTTTTAATGAAATTTATATATATATTATTATACATTGTTCTAAATATGAACTTTTGCATGTGTTCAATAAAAAAACTGATATAACAAAAATTAAACTTAAAAGAAAAAAAGACTAAAATATATATTACGATTTAAAAAGGACAGTATAATAAAAAAAGTATAAAGTTTAATTTCTTGTGTAACAGAGTTTAACTTCAAAGCAGTCACTAACAAAGAACTTGGATAAAGGAATAAAAAAAAATGATGAAGATTGTGTTTGTAAAAGATAAGGTAATGGATAAATTACAAGAAAATGTTGACGTTAAGTAAAACAAAATGATTCATATGAGTTCGAATTTATGTTGTAAATTGTTTGTAAGTGAAACATGGGAGAGTTAATGGTAGTGGCAGGTTTCATTTGTATGTTACTATTTTACAAGATACATGCAGATAAAATGTTCACAAAAATTATCAGAAATTACGTAGCGTGAATCATGTTAGCGAGTTACATTCCATGATTTAATGTTGCACGTATTCTGTGTTCGATTATTTCCTGAAGTTTATCAGTAACGTGATTTACAAAGACATTAAAATTGATTATCTTATGCAGAATATATTCTAATTAGATTTTTAAGTAACAATCATCTTTGAAGTTTAATAGTTGTTAAATATTTATTTTGAATTATAATTATTAAAAATGAATTTATTAAAAAAATATTTCCATTCATGTAAATATATTCCAATATATTCAAAGAAGTTTATAAAACATATTTTTAAAGGAATATTAATAAAACAAAAATCGCATAGAAAAATTGGTTTATTATATAAAGGATGGTCCAAATGAGATTACAGGATAGTAATTGTAAGTCTAAAACCTTCAGTCTTATTTGAGCTACTCTATATTATAAAAAAGTGTTCATAAGAATTTTTTTTTAAATTTAAAATCGCTTGATTAGTATAAAAAAAATTATTACATTTTGACAGTTAAAATTAAAAGTACATTAGTGGTATATTTTTAAAATTCATATTAATATCAATATTATTTTGATATTGGAAATGAAATATATGGATAACAATAAACTCTTATTCAAATCATCTCTGTTCTTAATATTAAAGTAATTTTAATCAAAAACAATATTAAAAAAGATTGATTCTCAAATAAAAATCGACGGCGCTTTCAAACATCTTGTGAAGTGAATCACATCTGCAAACAACATCAGAAAAGAATTATTCAATGATTAAGTACTTTGGTAGTATAGAATGGGGGAATATCTGCAGGAGACAGTTTGATCACCGAGATAAGAAAAAAAATAATGCATAAAATCGGATGAAGTTTTCAATCTTAAAATAACGTATTGCCATGTGTTTTGTGTACGAGTGCAAATATTGAGCTTTTTACTGTACGTCGTTGACGATTTAAGAGAATAGAGCATGCGCTCAACTTATTCACTGACCTTATAAATCGCGGACACGACAAAAACATAAACAACATAATATTTTACACAAACTGATATTTTACTGGTCGCTTGTTTACAAGAAAAATGCCAGCGTGCGCGAATTTGACAATGTTTTCTCAAGTAATTTTATGGATTTCTTTCGATTATGTTTCGATATCATTACAAACGTAAACAACAAATCTATTTTATAAACAGAATATACATCCTCATACATAAGATTATTTTATAAGCAGAAAACAAATATTTTATACAACAAATACGTTCTTGAACACAAAATATTTAAATTAAAATATGAAATATATATTTGAACAAAACATTGAAATGAACATAAACTTTAAAAATATTTAAATAAACAGTTCAGGTTTGGAAGAAATTTTAGAAAATATTTTTTTGGCAACCAATCATTTTTTTAATCCGTTTAAAATCGTTTTTAGTCATTTTTAAAATATTACTAGAAATTGAAAAGTAATTTCAATTTTATGTATATTAAGTTAAAGTGATGAGTATAAAAATTGGGCAATAAAATTTATATTTTGTTCATTTTTAATTTTATCAAAAAGCAAAACTGTTATAAAACTATATCAAGAAAATAACTTTTCATTCAAATAAGGGATTTTATTTTTTAAAAAAAATTAAAATATCAAATAAAATTTATTAAACATATTTTTGATCTAATAACAATGCTATTATAGATTTTATAAAGCAACTAAAGTTTAAAAAGTACTGGTGTTAGATCGTATTGTTATTAGTAATTAAAAGAAAGTTGAGAATTATAAAATCAATTATAAAAAATATTAGATTAGTCCATATAAAACAATAAATTAAATACTATTTTTTTTATTTTCAAAATCATCTGAATGAGGATAAATTAATAGTAAAACTATTAATTTATGCAGCAACTATATTTTCTTTAAAAATTTCCACTTTTCTAGATAAAAGAAATTTATAAATTGACTAATATATAGTACAAAGTTATAAGTAGTAATAAAATATATACGATTGATTAACTAGAATATATTTTTTGAAGAATTTATGTTGTCTTATTTACTTTAAAGATCGAAATTAATTATGGTTAATGTAATACATTTACACAAACACATACTTCCTTTTTATTATATTTCATAAATACATGCACATTCATAGATGTACATAAATCAAATGTACAAGCACGTGTATGTATGTAAATACAGTTATTACAATGAAAAAAGGAATACGAAAATTGAAAATTAAGTTTGTCAGTCTTAAGTAAATAAAAAGATCAATCGCACAAACACCAAGTCTATACATTCAAGTAGAGAATGCAATGGTTTATTGAATGGTGACTGAAAATATGTTTTATTCAATAGAAACCCGCGTGTGACATTCGTGTCACGCGTATATACTACGTTTCGACATCACTGTTTTACATAAATGAATAAAACGTAACAAAAATATTATTGCTCTAGAGCAACACGGAACTTTGCTCCCATATTCCAATTTCGAAGTGATTGACACGTCAGAGCACAGAGAATAACGTAGATATATGTGTAAAGGAAGAAGAACTTACAAAAATAAAAACCTTTACGTCGACAATTTTTCCTTTTACCGGATTTATGCGGCTCTCCTCGACCCCAACCCTTAACATGGATCGCAAGATTGGTTCGGGGTCCGCTTGTGAACAGAAGCGCGGTCGGGTACAAGGAACGTTGATGCTATACATCAAAATGCAATCACACCAATTTTTCCGGTTTAGAACTTTTGTATAAATTTTTCTCGTTGTGTCATGATGGTAGATCGATGCCCAAAAAAAGTATATTTTACCCTGTTAAGATTCATATACTATTCCTGTTCACTTCAGTTTCCTAAATTTGAATTCATATATATATATATATATATATATATATATATATATATATATATATATATATATATATATCATTCTATGTAGTTAATCTCGATTATATTAAATCATCGATGTTGTGTGTAATATTTATTACATTTTCATACACAACAACAAAACAAAATATATATATATATATATATATATATATATATATATATATATATATATATATATATATATATAAAGAGAGAGAAAGAGAAAGAACACAAAAAATGAAAATTAAATGTATGGTAGTTATATTATTAAAAATAAAAATATTAAATAAAAGCACATAAATAAATGAATTAAAAAAGTCTTTTTATTAAACGTTTATAAAAATCAAATTAAATTTTAGATATATTAAAAATATTGATATTATAACTTATAATATACGATATAATAATATAAAAAAAATATATCTTATGAAGTATATATATGAACGACATTGGAATATATTATATTTTTGTAACACGAATGAAATGTTTTCCAACTATAGATTTTTGTAAAATAATAAATAAAGTTCAGAAAGAAAACTTTTATCCAATATTATTAATTCAATAAGTTTAAAACTTTAAACTTAAATAAGATTCGTTATTGATGGAACTAAGATATTGACATTCTTTAGAAGACGTATTTGAATTTCTACAATAAAGTTACTTTATATATTCAGAATTATCTTTATTTTAGAATTATTGAAAAAAATGTAGAGATTTTGTCTACTATTTTGTTTGAAATTAATTTCGTATTTTCGGATAAAAGTTAATAAATACACTGGGTGAGAATAAAATGTAGTGCAAAATTAAATATTGTTTATTTTATTTTTTTATAAAAAAAATATTTTTGCCGCATAATAAAATAGAAATATAAAAAAATATATTTTATAAAGAATTATTAAATTATTATAAATAAGATAATTTTATTAAAAATGTTTTTATAAATACATTTTTCTATACTTAAATAAAAGTAAAAATGATAGCATATTTCAAAAATATATTTTTTATTTATTTGAATTGACAAAAAAATTAACAGCATTAAATTAAAAATTTTTTTTTTAAATAACAATGTTAGAACTTTGACAGCTGATGGCAGCCATGTTTGATTTTTTTTAAGTTAATTTTGATATTTCAATTCAGTATAGTTTGGCAAATTATCATATAACGTTTAACACTTCAATAACACTTAGAAATTGTAAAAACTTCAATAAACTAATTGAAATAAAAGTTTAATGAGTCCATTATTTCACGAAATGGACCTATCAATTGGCCACAAAGATCATATGATTTAACTCCATTGGATTATTTTTTGTGGGGTTATGTGAAATCATAAAATACTTTTATTGTTATTATTTTTTTAGACTGTCGAAATATTTTATAATTTTTAAAATTTAATATATGTGTCAAAATGTAAATTATAGGTGCTCATTGTCGATTATTATAAATTTCATAAAAAATATATTTGAAATCAATACATTTTTAGAGATTTTCCAGATTTTATAACACAATGTTTCGATGATGACGTCATTGCTATCGAAATTCATATTAGCTTATAAACAAAAAAGTGAATAATAAATAGTTATTGAACACTTTTTTAATATATAGGTGTTGGAGTGATATTTATTTATGTGAAAACTCAATTTTATTATTAAATCAGAAATGTCAACACAATCTTTCGAACAATAACATCTATACCTTCGTAATATTTCTGCTATAATCAAAGAAATATACAAATATAAAATGAGAAATCTGACAAATTCATAGAAATATTGATTATTAATTTATGTATTGTTGTTGGTTAGGACGTATATATAACAATTTAATGGTTAGTAATCTGTATACAAATTCAGAATAGAAATATTTATTTGCTTTTAAGATACTAACTTTCTTACATTGGCATATGTACGAGAATTTTTCATTTTGAGTAAAGTTAGTTTGGTTTACTTGCACTTTTCATACAATCTTTGTTTTTAGAGAAAACGAACACAGTTAGGTTTTATTGTCTGAAGAATAAGCTTGTAATAAAATTTACTTCTTCATTTAACTTTTCCTATTTGTTTTTTCTTAATTTCATTGTTGATTTTATATCAACTTGATTTAGTTTTTGATAATATTTATATCTGGCATCATTTTAAAAAGATTAATTTATTTTTAAGTAATACAAGTTTTATGATTATTATTAATTACAATTTTTATTAAAATTTCTAATAAAAACATATATTTATAAGTGTATGTGTGTCAATGTGTTTTTTTCAGAAAATATATATGCTATATTATATAAAATAAATTGAAATTTAAATCGAGCTTTCGTATAAATAGTCTCAAGTGCAACATATGTCAAAAAAAGTAATTTCTTGTTAGTATATTCTTGGTAAAATCTTATTTGTTTTGTTAAAAAAACCTACTGATCAAATATTTTTGATTAATAAATGACAAAAAACATTTTCGACTCAGTTAACTTCCACAATACGTTGAATTTCTGTGTTTTGAAACGATTCAACAATTTTGATGTTATTGTGTAGCAGTGATGAGCTCTGAGCATTATAAAAGCTAGCATATAAAACAGAATTGCTTTATTCCGGAAAGAGATTTAAAAGTATCTGTGCTTGTGCCCACATTAGCAATGCGAATTTTTATCATATTTTATCTGTAAGATTTACGAAGTGCATAAAGATATAAGAAGGGACGAGCCGTATTATTTCTTTGCAAAGTATGAATAATATGTTAAAAATTTACATTAAATTTGATGGAAGTACTTTTACTGTAATATAAAGTATAAGAAAAGTTTTTATAACTAATGTTTAATATTAAACAAAGAATGTAAAGTGAACACTGAAACGATAACTTTTTATAGTCTAATATTTTCGTTCATACATTTTACTTATTTTATAGTTTTATTGTTTAATATTGTACGAAAGTTTCATTGTATGCGAAACAAATTTATAAACAATAATAAAATGTGAGATTTTTTCATAATTTATAGATTTTCCTATGACTTTTTTTTTAAAGTTTTATATTAAACTTGTATACTTAGCAATTTAATATACCTGATTTTATTTACAACCCATATAAATTTAAAACTATAATAAAAGATGTTTTCTCATCTTAATTGTCATTATAAATTTTGTTTAAATACACAGATATTATAAATACGCTTAAATAACTTGTATTTATTACAATTTTTTGTAATAAATCATTATGACTTTTCAGTCAATAAATTATTTTCTTTTTCAATATTAATATTAATTGTTTATGATTAAGTGAAATATTAAAAAAAATAAATTCAAAGTACGTATATAAAATTAAATTTGATTTTTTTCTGTGCACTTTTATACTGTCTTGTTCTTGAGTTTACAATTTGGATTAATGTTAAAATATTTCATAAAAACAGCTTTTAAAACATATACTAGTTTTAGGTAGCTTCATATTCTAATATCGAGTTACTGAAAGCTAGCATAAGTGTATAAAATTCTTTAAGGAAAATCAAATAACGAATTAATGACAAATACAGTCGACCATCACAAATCCGGTATTGCTGGAAAATGTGAAATGTTATATTAGTAATCATCGATGGTGAGATTAGCACAGACAGTTTACTTAACAGTTAACATAGAAATTTCAAAAATAAATCACATATAATGAACTTAAACAATGGCCCAATTACATCTAGTTTGTTTATTCTTTTGCACTGTCGAAAATAGAATTTTAAAGATGCAATTATAAAATATATGTATGCCAATAATATATAAGGAAAGAGGTTTAAAATCAAAACACATAGAAATAAGAAACACAAAAATTTAACACGTACAGATATTCAGTTTATCTCATACAGATCTCACAAACTGTTAAAATTTCAAATACTTTTGACTGAAAAGAAATATGTAGTGACAATATGTCATTTTTTTAAAAAAAAGATATGGGTCTAATACACGAACCGTGTTGTAAAAAACAATAAATAACATCTCTTCAGTTAAAAGTCAACAAATTCTTAGATACACACAAATAAACACATGCAGATACGTATTATATAAACGTAATAAAATAAAAAAGGAAGAGATAACAACTAATTGAAAATACATTGAATGGAAATTATGTCCAAATTAACGGTGGAGTCGAATTACCGGTGGCCGGAGTAATGATGGTTGAATGTACATGTATTTGAAAAAGCAGTAATTTATACAAATTTTATTTGATAACTAAAAAAAGGTTATAATAATAGAGAAAATAATGTGAAATATTTTTTTAAACACGAAAAAAAAATTTTTTTTGGTCTACAATTTCAATTAAAAATTTGTAAATAATATTTATTAGGTATTTTAAAAACAGTTTTTATCAAAATGTACCATAATTAAGTAATTCACTATTAATAAAATAAACAATATTATTAAAAAAAATCAAATAAAATTTCTTATCAAGTTTTGATAATAGATTATATGGAATTAAAAATACCTAGAAAAATATTTCTAGACCCCCCCCCTTATACATACACACACAGAGAGAGAGATTTAAAAAATGGATATGTATAAATACAATTGAGATAATATGAACTGTTTTATTAATATTTAATAAATAATTCACTATTCTAATCAATATTCTATTTTAATAATAATTACGTATTTTATATATGTATATAAGAAGTTTAATATAATAATGTAGCAAAATTGAAAAAAAAATTAATGAATATAATATTGTATTGATTATATGAATATTTATAACGAATGTAGTGTAATATAAAAACGGTTATTGATAATATTTCTGGGTGTAGAATGCGATATACAGTTATAAATTACTTTTATTATTTGTAATATGCGTTGCAATCAGCTATGTTTATAATTCACTTAAAAATAACGAGTATCGACTGTTGTTTTTTAAATAATGTTTTTTTATGTAAATAATGTTTACACATCAATTGCTATTATTGATATTTTTTTATTATTTCAATTAAAAACGTTAATGTTTATACAATGATTAATTACGTTTTAGCGTTTGATTTATTTTGTTTTGTTATATTTCATTATTTTTTTATGGATAAATTCAATTAAATATTTACATTCTCGATTGATTATATTTCAGGAGAAATATTTATTTACTTATTCAAATTTAAATATTTTTTTCAATTCATGCAAAATATATAGAGTAACAAAAAACTTAAATTATATTTTTAATTGAATGTTATATTAAAATCGAATAACAATGTTATAAATAAAAGGTCAATATTATTTTAAGAGCTTAAAATAAAAAGACAAGGTAGATTCTTTTTGTATTTGAAAACTAAGAAACTATCTAAATAAATGTTGTACGAAATGAGAAAATATTGAACGAAGAATGGAACGAGATGATAAAAAATTATACGAGAACAAATATTTTACTGCTCGATTCTGAGAAAACGTCTTTTATGAAAGTAAAAATATTTTTAATTTAAAATTATAAAAGTAGAATAAACATAATTTGACTGTTTGATGATTTATAATCAAGTAATGACTTTAAAAAATTTAAACATACCATGATATTTTATTAAAAATAATTATTCTTTATGAAAATATCTTTAATATATTTTACCCGAAGGTAATAAATCAAAATGTAAAAAGACTACAACTGATTAAAAATGTTATTATTAGACATTTTTAATTAAATTTAGTTTAAATAAAATTTCGTTCATTTTCAATATACATACATACATACTTTTATATATATATATATATATATGATATATATCGTTGAAAATAAATTAACTAGAAATGTTCTTTAGATGTTTGATATTCGTTCGTAGCATTTATTCCTTCATAAATACACGTTAGTATTTATAAATGAAAAATCAATATAAACTGCGAGTGATGTAATATCATTAATAGAAATTATTATTTTCGAATACGCTTCGGCACGGGGATGCTTGAAACATGTCGATCAAAGAATTTATATATGATAATACAGCATTACAGTTTACAAAATTCAATTATAAACTGTCTTTGATATCCACAATATTAACCCTTTCGCAAGACTACAAGTACAAAGGCACCTTTGTGTACTCGAAAAAGTGTTTTACACAGAACACATCCACACAAGCAGATTACTTGATTCAATTTAGTGACTCTAATGGAAAAGTCAAAAATAATTCTGCACCACGGCCGCAGCCAAGGGGAAAGACCTCGACGCTTTTCAAGGGTATTGTCAAAATAAATTGAATTTATGATGTCACTAATATAATTTATGCGTATTATGTTACAAGCATTAATTTCCAACATGTAAAATACATTCAAATTTTTACGCATTAAATAAAAATGAAAAAATAATGCCGGATAAAAAGGATTAAAGGTTATAAAATATGGCAAAAAGCGCATAAAAGGTATTTTACGGGGCCACAAAAGTTAGATAGCCTCGTGTGGCGTTTGCAAATGATATACGATCGCGTAATAATTCTCATGAAGTCTCTCACTCTGTGTAAAAAGTGCAACATATCAAACCATGCAAGAGCGATGTAGAAATTTCCAAATGAAAAATGTAAAATTTAATATCGTGCCACTCAATGGACATAACAATAAATAATATGTGCTCGGGAAATAACGTAATATTTTATTATTGAATTTCTATTCATCAATTCTTATTGCGCGAATGCTTCAGCATGCAAATGAGTCTGTGTGTCTGTACCTACACAGAACGGCAGTTCAAATCAAATCGGCAACCAATGGCGTCGTATTAAGGTGTACATGTAAATACAAAACACATACATACATACGTTCATATACATATACACAATATACACAAATGCACATTTGTATGTATATATATATATATATATATATATATATATATATATATATATATATATATAAATGACTATATTTATTCAAACAGAAAACGGAATGATAAAAATATGAAATAAAATTTGATTTACATACTGAATAATAAATTTATGTAAACTAATAGAAACTTCATAAACATTAAATTGTGAATAAATTATATCATTTCGTCTCTGTACTTTATCAAAAAAGATATTTTGTTATTGTTTGAAGAAAATATAACTTTGTTTTATTTAAATAATTCGCTTTTCTCATTTATTTGTTTATTATTTTTTTTGCTATTCAAATTGTTAGCGATCTTGATAAATAAAGTTGATTTTTTAATTCAAATTGAAAATTTATTTTTTAAAAAAAATAAAGTTAACATATATATATATATATATATATATATATATATATATATATATATATATATATATATAAGTTAATAATAATGGCATATCTTTGCAAAAAATAACAAAAAGATAATTAAATACAGAGTTAAGAATTTTTTTTACTTTTAATATCAATCGTTTAACAAGCCATTTTTTATTTTCTCTTTTTCGTATATATTGCTCGTTTAATAAAAACAAGAAATTGTTGATCATTTAGAGAAATGAATATCAAGTGATTTAAATATTAAAAAAGAATCATGAAGAAACATTAGGGATGTTTTATTTAATCGGCTTTCTTAAAGATTGTACAATGAAAACGAATATAGTGATTATTGAACTTGTATACAACGTTGTAGTATTAAAAAGACTGGCTCATTAGTGTAAAATTATAAAATCAGATTGTAAAAAAAAATTTAAAAGTATAATTTCGATTTAGACGCAATTTTCTTTCCGAAGGTTTATAAAAATAATAAATTCAGAAAACAAATTGATAAAGATGAATTAAATATGTTTATAAAATGTACAAGTAATTGAGAATAAATCAAAACAACAATTATAAATCTACTTCAACATAATAAGCTATTATTAAAAATATGTCTTTGAATCCGAAAGGAGTTTTCTAAACAGCAAAAAAAAAGAAAGGGCAAGTTGATGATGAAAAAAGCTGAGAAATATAAATTTAGAAAATCAAAGATCGTGAATTATATTTTTGCTAATGAAAAAAATAAATTACATTAATACTATAATTCTCATATTTTTTTGAAATTTTATGTAAATAAAAAAATATTAGTGTTGATTAAATTACAGCTGTCTGTCCAAAAATTGCGATTCTTATTTTTTAGTCAATATAACATCACTACAAGTATAATTTTAATTAATTATGAGATTATCTTATTATTAATCAGCAGAATAAATATATTTCTAACAATCCAGCTTTTTAATAACAACAAATGTGATTAAAATTGTAAATAATTATTTTTCCTTAATATTATAGAATGATTTTTTTATTATAAAATAATGTTTAAATAATTAAATATGTAGTTTCATACGTATAATCTAGATCTGACAGCTTATAACTTTAGATAATTATATACACTAAAATTAATTACACGGATTTTATTTTGAGAATTAAAATCATATAATACAATAATATATATGTATGAGATAAATAACTGTTTCCTTGAAACAAAGCTATGAAAAAAATGTTAATTGATTCCACACTGTTCTGAATTTTCTAATTTTCGATAGAAAATATTTTTAAAATTAATAATAAATATAAATTTGCGACAAAAACGAAAATATCGACTTCATTTCAAGATTAATATTTCGAAATATTAATTTAGTTTTTCAGACTGACATTTTTATTCATTCAAATTATTTCCACCAATATGTCAAGCGCATTTATAATTTATTCAGATACACCACTGCACTATAAATGGTTTATGTTGAATAGAATTGGGTGATAAATATTGTTCTGTGTCATTTCAAGTTCAAATTCATCTCTTGTACAGGCTGTAAGATTCCATTGTGTTCTTTTTAATTGATTGTAAAGCGTACGTGTTTGTGCGTACCACGTTTTGAATACACGATGATCTGATTATCGAATTTCTACACCACAACACGTTTGCTTACGTGCTTTACAAATGAAGTCTGTCATATGAAAACATATAAGTTTAACAATCGAATAAAAATTATATCAAGTTTACTGATAAGATCCATGGATCATATAACTTTTTTAAAAAAAAAAACAAAAATCATCTTTTAAATAATATATACACACACACATTATATATATATATATATAATATTTTTTGTACTTTTTTAGAACATATTGAATTAAATAGTTATATTTTTTCTTGAACTGCTTTATACATACTTTGTACAGATAAAACATATTTAAAAATCTCATTAAATTTTACGTTATGATCATTTTATGTTATTCAAGAGATTAAAACCGTACCTTCTATTCAACTAGTTTAACTAAGAATATCTCAAATTTGTACCTCTGTACTGAAACTTACAGACTCTTTTTTAATTTAAAAATTATGGTTGCATAAAAGAGATAACTAACTTTATTTTAATCATTCAGTGAAGGAAGAATTTAATAAATTAAATTAGTTACTTCTACTTTCATAAAATTATTACCGTTACAAAACTAATATCGAAAGTAATAAAAACTTGTTTAGCTAATATTAAGTTTTAACGTTTGAACTTGGAAGAACTTCTGCACCAGTAAATAAGTGTAAAAAAACATTGTTAACATTTTATATACTAGACAATTTTGTTAATTAAACGTAGAAGAATCTTAATTTTATCCTATCAGATTTTATTATATTAACTGATAAAAAAAATGTACGTAGCTTATCACAACACAGATTACAAATGGAAAGAAATCGTTATTTTTACGGAGCTTAAAATTATAATATAAAAAACAATCTTAATTTAATTTTAAATTAAACTAGAGTTTCATTTCAAAATTAAATATTCCAAGAAATAAAATAAAGTAGGTCACAAAAATAACTACATGGAAAATATTATACATTTTTCTTCGAATTTGTCGATTTATTAAAATATATATTAAAATTAATCAAAAGTTATAAATGAGAAAATAATTAGATGGACTTGTTGAATATAAACTAGATTCAGAATTAACAACAATTTTGTAAAAATATGTAATAACGATAAATATATTAGCAAAATATATTTATCGTTACTAAGGAAGAAGCAATATACGAGTATAGTATATTATATATTATTTATTAATATAAAGTATATCTATATTAAATAGAAATAAGAACTAAAACCCTGATAAAAATATCAAACATAATTTAAAATTGACAAATATGTAATAATTTTCAATAAGAATTTTTAAGTTATTAATTTTTTATAACATCGAGCAATATAATAACTAAATAACAATATCAACTTTATAATTTAATGAAACTTTATAAAAAATCTATTTTTGTAATAAAATATTAATATAACAAATTTTCATTATTTTAATACGTTTCTACAAGTACACACGTGTATGTGTGTATGTATATGAATAAATATATATATATATATATATATATATATATATATATATATATTCAAGTAAAATGTATATCATCTCCATGGAAGGTTATCATATTATCATCAAAGCATTTTTTTCATAAACGCAACAAATTTTTTTCTCTGCAATTTCGACGTCAAGAGGGAGGTCTCTATAGGCGGCCCTCTAACTTTGCTGGTATATTTGATAATCAATATATATATATATATATATATATATATATATATATATATATATGTACACATGTATATAAATGTTGGTATAAATGTATACGTATTTAATAAGTAAACGATTTCAATTTACTGTACAAAAAACCTTCGATAATATATTAGAAATTGATTAAATTCTTTGCAGTAAAAAATATAATTTCAATTAATGTACGAAGAATAATTCTGATAACGTATTTTAATAAATGTAATATTTATTTTTCAACCATTATATATTCTGAACTATTTTTAAATTAATACAGTAATATAAGAAGTATCTCTTGTGATATACTGTATGTATGTTTTTTTATTAAATAAAGTATTTTAATAAAAAAAATATATTTTAAACGTAATGAAACAATAATAAACATTCAACGTATTTGAAAATTTTGAAGTGTAATTACGTACAAAAAAATGTAATATAATAAAAAAACAAAATAACCGTAAAAGTATATGAAAACCATTTTTAATATCAAGCATTCTTATATATTCATATTCTAAAAGCAATATGAAAATTCCTTTCATCAGTGCCTCTTTTTGGTACAATATTCATTCTGCCTTGGTCGGCATTTGATTTTAAAATATAATGTTTTTTTATTCGGTAATTATTTCCCCCACAGCTCTCGGCATGAAATGAATGGGTTTTGAGCACTAATTAATTTTTAAGTCTGAGTAAATGCTCAGAGATTTATGTCGTATCGGAGGCGTAGAGGTAATTTTTCATATTTTTACAGCAATTCATTCTCCTGTGACTTTTATACATTCTTTCTTGTCCGATATAAATCAAGATTTGATTATTAAATATGTGTTTTTCGTTGAAATATTTGTTGTGTTTCAATCCTTTCCGTTGGAATAAATCTTTTGTAAATATGATCGCATTTTTTGTTCATATACTGTATCGCAAACATTGATTGAAGATCCAGTGAAATTTATTAATGTTTCGTTTATCCGCTATATTTATTCTTCTTTCGTAATTCGGCTTTATTTTAACTTATAAAATGATAAATATTTTTAAATGTACGAATTTATGGATTTAGATGAAACATATTTTAATAACGTACTTTAAACGAACACACTTTATACGTTTGTTTTATTTTTATATCTCACTCTTATTATTGAACTTACTTCTACATATTAGCTTTCACAAATAAATTAAATACAATATTTTTAATTGCGAATTCGTATTTTTTATTCGTCTGTAATTATATAAGTATATTATATTTAAAACAAGATTATATTTTTGTAATAACGTAAATGTAAATTTGTGGTCTGTAGTATTTTTTATTCAAAACCAGTTTTTGTACGTTTTTACATATTTATGTCGTTTTCGATAAAAATGTAATTTTTCAACATCTATTCTTTTATATAAAAATAATATATCTGATTTATTTGAAAACGAATTAAATGTATTTCTATTTTCATATAAAAAGATTTAAAAAAGGAACAATTGATTATATTAAATTATATGGCTAGTGAACATTTATATAAAAAAACGATATTTTTAGTGAAAACATGTTATCTATATTTTATTTTTGATCAAAATTTTATATATATTTGATATAAGAAAAAAATGTCAATTTTAAACATTTCTTTTTATTAACATTTATTTTCATATAATCTAATTTAAAACAACAGCCAGACACTGTACAAATACATTCATTTTTATGAATTGATTCAGCATCACAAATAAAAAATCCATTCATCTAACACATATTTCAATTCTGTGAAATTTTCTCAGCCTGTGTTCCAATATAAATAAATCACTACAATTTTTTATCGATATTAAATATTTTTAATTTATTATTGACTTTTAAATTAAAATAATAATAAAAAACTGAAGGAAATACAAGTAAGTTAACTTTGTTACCTGTTTATCAATTTAAACTAAATAAATTTATAGGTATATGTTGTCTTGGTATGGTAAATGTTAAATTATAACTAGTTAATATTCACGGAAAAAACTAAAGACATTAGTTAACACTTTTTTGTATGCATGTAAAGAAATGTACAAAAAACACATTTGCATATTGATCTGGAGTCAAAATCTTAATCATATTATTTTCTTATACAAATTTATTGTTCTATTAAACTCTGAAGCTTTTAAAATTTAATTATTGAAAATATTAGAATATTAAACATTTGAATATTTTTTATGTGGATTGGATTTAAAATTAATATCAGTTTATAATATATTCTAAAAAGATAAAAATGCCATTTTTACTAGAAACGTATTTAATATTTGAATCATACTAGTTGATTTACAACAACTAGCTGATATAGGGTCATCCAAATGTGACGCCTAGATTTGTGTTTTATTAATAAGAAATATGTGTATATAGGCTGGTGTATAGGAAAACATGTGTATAGTTTATTTTATTTCTTTTTTATAAAACACAAATATAGGTGTCACATTTGGATGTTCCTATATAAGAATATTTAAATATTTTATGTCAATATAATTGAATAAAATTTTGAGTAGTCAAAATTTTATTACAAGGTTTAAATACAAAACGTTCGAGGTTAAATTTTAAATATACATATATATATATATATATATATATATATATATATATATATATATATATATATATATGAAGTGAGTGTGTGTGTATAAGAAAACGATAAAAAACAATCGATCTTAATGGCAACTAGAGAATATAACGATGTCATAAATCTGTAATGAATAGTTACGACGTGGTGTGGAGTAAAAAGTTTTGCATTATAGGAAATGTTTCTCATAACCCTTCATCATTTTAAACTGCGATCTATCCAATTGAAACTTTAACAATAAATCTCGTGACATTCTCGCATGTAAATATTTTAAAAGCAGACGCATTTATCATAGAAATTGGCTACTTTTGAAAACATTATATCAAGTATGTTATGAATGTAAAAGTAGAAACTTTTACACTTTGTTGATGAGTTAGCTTTTATAACAAAAAAATATATACAAATACAATTCGTATATAGTTTTATAAAAATGGAAAATATTTCATCCAATATCGAATACAATTGTATACTGGATGTTTACATATATATAAATTTAAATAAAAAATAAATAAAAATATTTTTGTTCTAAATACTAATATAATTTTATTCATTTATGATTTTATAGACAGATTTGTAATTAATTAAAAATAAAACATGATATATAGTGAAGGTTGTTAGTTAAAAAAAAGATTGGTGTAATGATGTTTCTTTTTTTAAAAAAAATAATGAATGCTAATAACCTGATCTTAATATGAGCAACATTCAAAAATTATTATAACGATCTTCAGTAATAAATATCTACTACACCGTAACATTATTATTATTCGGATACAAATTAATGCCTTAGGACAGTATTCATACTCACGTTATTTATAAGCGTTCGATGAAATATATCACCGAACACACATTGCCGTACATTATGTCATGTATTATCGATATTTTCATTCACGAATATTTTCAATGTTATCGAAGTGTCATATATAAAAAATGAATATTAATATTATAAATCATATCACATAATTGACATATATTATAATATTAATTAATCATTTTACTTAATGTATGAAAATTGCTATTTTACTAAAAATAAACACTATATAGTTCCACAACAACAACAATAATAATAAATAAACATGTACATATGTATGTAATCTATTTGTTCCAGAGAAGAACAAAAATTAATTTCGTAAAAAATACATTAAGAGAAAAAAATGTTACATTAAAAATAATTATTGCTGTTATAAAAATCGAGTCTACAAATAATTAATCTGGTGTTTTATGAGGCGTAGCCTTGACAAACGTTAATTATATCATAAATTTTATTATTTATAAAGTTAAAGTAGTAATATAAATCATAAAACTAATTTTGAAGGTCAGTAATATCAGACGTAATTAAATATTTGAAAATAAAACTTACCTTATTTTATCACGAATCTGAAACAAAAAAATTAAATATAATTAATGAGATATTTAAATATAGTATTTTTTTAAAAAAAATACTTTTATGAAATATTAAATACATACACATATATTTTAATATTTTTCACATAGAAACAAAATAATTACTGGTACAATATAATCAAAGAATTCAATACAGAATAATGTACATATAAATTAAATAGAAAATTAATTAATAAAGAATACACTACACTAATGACTCTAAAGTATTTATCTATAAATTTTTTAATTACATAGTCGAGTACAAGTCGTCATCAATATTATTTTGAATAAAGAATTCCATGAATGTTACTTGTTTATTAAATAGTACATTAAAATTTCAATCATGATAATTCATGAACGTTAATTGTCATTTTTATTATTAGAAATATTTTATATTAATAAATTTTATTTGTTATACAAAACCTATTTTTTCAGAAAATTAAAAATAAATTGTTTCTTGTTTATATATCATTATCAACAGATCCACCTTTTTCCATCCACTGTTAGATTAGAGACATTCTCAAAACTTTCTATTTCCAGCGATCCAATTTCTCCTTTAATCTACATTGCCAAATTTTTCCATATTTCTATCCCAACTATCCGTTTGTCTCTTTTTAGACCTAACAATCTTTCTGGATTCCCAATCAAACGTTTCTCTCATACATCAACATTATTTTCTTTTTGTAATAATACAATTAACCTAGTTCAATTTTAAACTTTTACTCTTATTATAATATCTGCAATTTTGTGTATTATTTATAAGCATGCATCTTTTCATGTTTCTTTGTATTTGTCTAAATCCAGTGAATTTGTCTAGTATTTAGTAACTACATTTCACTACCATAAATGAGAACAAGTAGAATGATAGGATTTGTTGATCAAAAACGTTTTTCTTAAACATAAAGAATATTTAATTTAATAATATAAGAAGTTATTCTAAACTGACACAATTCCATTTATATTCTTCTGTTCACTTCATCTATAAATGTACCTTTTGTGTTAATACACTGCCCTAAATACATATAGATTTAGATTTCTTCTATTATTTTCTTATACATACATAAATACATACATACATACATACATACATATATATATATATATATATATATATATATATATATATATATATATATATACACACAAACAAACACACAAGCCTATACAAGAACATATTTAATAAATTTATAGTTTCAATATGAAATCTTATCTGCAATTTTATTTATATACAAATTTATACTTGTATTTTTATTTTCTAAAAAAAATCCAATCCAATTGTTAATCTTTTTGAAAGGTTTCTTTGATTGATGATTTAATAACTTAAAAAGAAATATACGAATTCTCCGAACAAATTTTATAAGAAAATCATATTCTTTTACAAATAAAAAATTATATTTTTAAGAATAAATTTAAATTTCTGAATAAAATATTGTGTTTAATTTTTGTAAAAAAATGTATATGTATAAAATATAGGATCATCCAAATGTGACACTTAGATTTGTGTTTTATTAAAAAGAAATAAAAGAAACTATACACATGTTTCTTTTTAGTAAAACATAAATCTAGGTGTTATATTTGGATGACCTTACAAATTTCAAACTGTATTATTCCCAATTTTAAAAAATTAACCATCGAATAACAGTTTTTAATAAAATATAATAATTTTGAACAATTCAATAATTCTCTTTTTATAAAATTCCAATAAATCTAAAATATTTTCTCTTTATCAAAAAGGATATATATATATATATATATATATATATATATATATATATATATATATATATATATATATATTGATAAAATATATCTACCAACAGTTTTTGTTCTTGAAGTTTTAAATAATCAAATAATAAATCTTCAGAGATATTAAATATTTATTGCCTGAATTTTCGATTCGTTATATACATACATAGCCACTCACACATACATATATACATATATCTGTATATATATATATATATATATATATATATATATATCTAGGTGTGTGTGTGTGTGTGTGTGTGTATGTATGAATAAATAATATTATTGTAGCTGAAGGAAATACATTACGATGATTATACATTTCAATCTAATTACTATTCCTTAACAACATTATTCTAGATTTTTTTCTTATGTAAATGTATCATTTGAACAAAAGACTGGTTTTTGTATGAGTTTCAAACTTTTAAAAAAAATATTCGAATGGAATATTTTTTTAATCAAAGAACTAAAATTAAAAATTATACAATAATATTTCATTTTACTGAATGTAAATTTAAAATAATATTTTATGTTGAATAATAAAAGACTATTTTTATTAACATTGTCATTAGATGGACGCAAATGAAAAATAAATAAAAATTAAAATAATAAATCAATGTCACCAATATAAAATATTCATTAGCATTGTTTATGTGATAGATTTAATACTAATGTATCCAACGGTACGCATCTTGTTTAAACTAGAGGTTTATGTAGCAACTCAATTATGATGACAAGGATAATGCAGATGTTACATAAACACAGTGTTGTGGTAGATGTGTAAGTCCTTTGATCCGTTTCAGGGGTTAGTAGCACAGGGTGGTATTGTTTCATAACATTTTATGACATTAAAGAATTAAAACAAGACACAGTAAATTTGTTAGATTCAAACATCTTTTATTTTTATTCAAAATGGAAGCATCATTTCAAAATTCAAATAAAGTTAAAATAATATTTCTTTTGGAAGTTTTCATATTTAACTACAACATTAAATATCATACACACACACACACACACACACACACACACACACACACACACATATATATATATATATATATATATATAAACTATTAAAAAACTGCATTATGTTAAAGTTCTCTTTTTTTGACATAATGATAGTGCAAAAATAAATTTTAGAAAGCAATTTATCCATCAATTACTTAAATGTCATGTTGAGTTTGTAATGATTGTAAACTGCATTTATTTGCAATAACATTTTACGTTGCAGCTAATAAAAATATATAAAACAACTGTTTGTAAAGATCAAATGTTATAATGAAAGTAAACTTTTTGATTAAATTTTAGAATGTCTTATGTTTGTAATTAATATTTTGTGTTTATCCATTTCTTTTAATAGATATCCTATCTTCAAATTATTATATTGAATGAAATAATCACGTGGGTGTATTTTATAATTAAAATATTTTATTCATTTTATAATATAAATACTCAAATTAACAATCTTGATATTTTTACAAATATCAATATTATTTAATCATTAAAAATAAATATGTGTTTTTGATGGATTTCTTTTTGAAATTCGCTTCCTAAATCTTTATAATACCTTGCTCAAATGTATGAGTCAGCTTTTATGAACATTTACAAGTGTGAATATAAAACATGTTAATTTGTTTTATATTAGTGCAATAAATATAAAATTAATAATTCTAGAAGTCATTATGAAGCTATAAATGGAAAAATATATCAGCATAAACTAAATATAAGGAAATAATATATTTAAAGGTGTTATTTCCCAGAAATAAATAATATCTTTTATCGTTAATTTAATGCAGAAATTATTTCAATTAAAGGAAATGCTTAATAAAAATAATAGATAAGAAACATTTTTCATTAACGAATAGAACGAATTTTTTGATCTTCGGCCTTTCAAATGATATATAAATATACCAATTAAATCATTGACCTTATAGTTGTTTTTAAAAAGACGTGATGTAATATAAAATAATTATTTATATAATTTAAAAAGTAAATGATACTAAAAATACTGACACTCTTGTGAGTAACTTGAAAACAAGTTCCTAATTAAAAGTTTATGTGAAATTCAATTAAAATTATTGGTAGTAACATATTCTCTCTAAACCTCGTATTATTTCGCCTACGTAATTTGATACGGAAACGTGAGCCCTGATCCCAATAACACGTCGACGGGTGCCGGTTTATGAAATTCTGGATCCGCGAGTTTAATATTTCACGGTTTGTACTCGCCAATTAGTTATTTTGTAAGTTTTTTTTAGAAAAAAAAATTCTAAAAGGTAAATTAACTTTACCTGCATGAATATATATATATATATATATATATATATATATATATATATATATATATATATATATATATGGATAACAAAATAAAGATAAATTGCAAAATAGTCAGTGAATAAATAGATGTAGCTTAAACAAACCGTGAAATATGACAAAATATCATATATATGACGCATTGTCAACGACTTGATGTAGTTATATACTAGATGTAATTATTTTGACTCATTTTTATACTATGAACTAAATTTATGGCTGTTTTTATATATCACACAAACTAAATTTAACAATACGAATAATTTTTTATTATTATTGTAAAAATTAAATTGGTAAAAATTATTATTGATATGAAATATTTTTCAAATACAATAAGAAATAAATATTTTTATGATATTTCATAATTAAATAGTTTTTAAAAATATAACAACATAAAATAAAAAATTGATTTAAAAATATAAAATCGACAACAAACAATAGTAAAATAAAAATAATATTTTTTAATAAAAAATACATTTTAATGTTTGCACAAAATTATTGTAAAATTAATCATTTTTAAAATAATATTTATACGATGTAATTAATAAAAAGCACTTAATAATAAATCAGTTTATGTATTTCTTAAATTAAATTATAAACGATTATTTCCACTTATATGTTTTATTAGTGTCAATAATGTAGTTTTAGTAATTAAAAAGTTTCATTTTCATTCCGTGATAAAATTGCACAAGTATGACTTGCGATATTTTATTTCTGAAGTCTTAATGTATTATTCAGTAATAGCGTATTACTTTGAGAGAAAAATGTTTATTATAAGAAAACTATTTCCTTCAATACAATTTTCGAATGGTAATTTTTACTTATCAAATATTTAATATTATAATCTACTTAATATATATATATATATATATATATATATATATATATATATATATATATATCATTATGTAAACAACATTAATAGTAAAAAGTAATTAACAAAAAGTATTTTCACACATCATCATCATCATCACAGCATTTGATATAAAATCTAGATTTTTAACAAACACTTTGATGAAGATGGTATCTCCATCGAAATGCACATTAGCTTATTGTTGTTATAAACAAAGTGCAGAATAAGTAATAAATTATTGAACATTAAAATCTTGTGATGTCGAAGTGATAACTCATTTGTGTGAAAGTGTATTCGTCATAGTTTCAAAAAAATAATGACAAAAAGTGATATTACAATTTTAAAGAAAATTAAAAGTAGCATAATGTTTTTTAAAGTGTATTGTTGAGAATAAACTAAGAATTAGTTGGTATAAGGAATAAATTCACATATATAAAAATAGTTGAATTTTTAAAACTGAAAAAAAAGAAAAAGTCATAATATGGAAATTTTAAGTAGAAATTATATTTATTAATTCGTTTTTTGAGCACAAAACAAATTCTTTGTATTATGTATACAGATTTTCGGGTAAATTATTTTAATAAAATATTAATAAATAATAAAGAAAATATTCTTATCATTTCTAATATGACACGTACATTTTACAATGTAGAATTTCGAAAATGATGACATTGATCATTGAAATACGCATCAGCGAATAAAGTGAACAATAACTGATTATTGAACATTTTTAACAAATCTTATGACATTATAATAAGTGATTTATTTTTGTTAATAATTTTAAATTTATAGGGATATTATTAACAAATAATTTTACATTTTATAATCAAATGAGTATTTATAAATTTATATATAAATATATATATATATATATATATATATATATATATATATATATATATGTACATAAATTCTTATAATCGTTCTCATATATACGTTATATATAAACCATATCAATCAATTATATATGACGTATTCATTATAATGAAAGAGAAGCATGTCATTAAATTCGAATTAATTGTTCTATATTATTGTCGTTTATTTCGTCAAAAGAATTTTATTTAAATATTTACAATTTCCGCATTCCTATAAGTTTACATATGAATATATATATATATATATATATATATATATATATATATATATATATATATATATATATATATATTGAGGAATAAAAAAATAATGACATAAGCATTGATACATATTTTTATTTGAAGAGTAAAATGAAAATAAATCTTTATTTTCCTAAGGTGATTGTATAAATTTGTATTATTAATTTTTTAAACTTACTGTACTTTGTAATGACCGTTAATAATTTTATTTTTGTATTGTATAAGAGTTTTCACTTATACTCCTAAAAAATCTTACATCATTTTCATCATAATTCAGTATTTGCTTTTCACTCTTGTCGAAAAATAATATTATAAATTATAAATAAAAAATAAGATATATTCTCAGAAATCATTTGATTTCATTGGGCATATATGTAGCTCATTTGTAACTTTTTTGATTTCATTGTCTTTATACTTATGTTTTTATTTTATTAATAATTTTGATTTTATAAGTATATATATATATATATATATATATATATGTGTGTGTGTGTGTGTGTATATGTATGTATATACATATAAATAAAATGTCAACATTGAATATTGTAAGTCATGTTCATAAAAAAATATAAAAATACAATTTGAAACGTCAGTGAATAATTTTTTTTTAAAAAAAAACAAAATTAAAAATTCGTTCTTTGTAATTACTGTGAATATATAAATGTTAATATTATTTATGTTTTAAATTGTTATAAATAAGAAAAAGTATAAAGAACTTTGTCAAGACAATGAAAAATATGTTTTATATATTTTGTATATATATATATATATATATATATATATATATATATATATGTATGTTTGTATGAAATATGTATATAATTAATATTTGTTTTCAAAAAAAACAAGATTTATAAAATCGAGTCTTTATCGTGACTATTAGCAAACGTTAATAAACAAATTTATACGAATACATTAGTTGATTATAATAAATGTACGGTAATTACTGTGTAACTAAAAATATATGTGCGTTATTAGTTGATTTAATATTATATAATAATAATAAGCAGTCGTTATTTTTGATATAGATTAAGAAAGTAGGTTATATATCAAGAGAGGAGAACTATAAAATGTTTTGATTAAAAGTTATTTTTTACATAAGCAGTATATTTAAATATATTTTAGTAAGGTGAATAACACAGTAAATTTATTAAAAAAATACGAATAATAAATTCGAGTCGATAAACTTGAAAAATATATCGTCGAAATTGAGTTTTAAAAAGAGTAGGGAAACTGTAACAACATATCGACATGAAGATATTCAGACCAATTAAAATAAGAGGATGTTACAAGTTGGTGTTATTGGTGATGAGTACAGTGTAAATAATATTATAAACCATCATTGACTGAACAGTACAGGAACAAATATTTTAACAGTGTTATTTTTAGTAACAATAGTTTTGTGTTCGTACATTGCACACAAGGCCGCTTTATAACAGCGAGTGTACCATTTTTCAGCGAGGAGAAAATGTCAGGCAGTCAGAAAAAAGAATGAACATAATAAATAAAACGTTTGAGCCTTCAGGCGGGCATCAAGAGGGAAACAATAAAATATGGCAACAACATTCTTCTGCAACTGCCGCAGAGGTCGCATTACAGGTCAACATGGTCGCCATTATAATATTTGGAATTAATATTTACGATTTATTGTAGTTTCATATTCGTTTATCATAAATCAAACGATTGACTTTTATATCAATTTCATTTATTGTATATTTGACTTTCGGTTTATAAATTACTCATTCGTGTGTTTTATATTATTTGTTCGATACAAGTTTAAAAATATGTATCTGAAAATTAATCCTATAATATATACATATGTACAGAAGAAATTAAATTATTAGAATATTTTTTAAAAAAATAAAATAATTCTCATGTTACCATTTAAATAAACTGAAATTTGATTACATTTTTTTAACATATATTGAAAATCGATAAATTAAAAAAATAATCCAAACGTTTGACTCTACATTATATTTTAATGAGAATGATTCCAGAAAAATTAACAGTAATGAATATATTTTAAATATCTTTTTTCTCTACTCCATTCAAACCGTGAGTAATATAAATATTTACTCATTTCATATTTGAATTCATTTAATGATAAAGATATTAATTCTTTTTATTTGTCAGAGAAATATAAATATTTTTTTAATTAAAAAGTAGAATAACATATATTAGAAAACACTGACTGTACTTTTTCTAGAAATAATTGGAAATTCAATCACTTTTATATTCAAACTCAATGATAATAAACTACATTCTTAACCCAGTTTTCTCTCGCAATCTTTTCTTATTTAATATTTTTTTCTGTCTGTTAGTTTACTTCGAGGCTTTCGAATGATTAATAGTTTCTTTTGAATTTATTACAATTGTTTCTACTGATATTAACTCAATACTGAAAAGATATACTAAAATCAATAGTTCGCGCAATAATGTGATGAAAAATAAATCGTGCGTTATAATTTGATACGATTTTTTAAAGAAAAAAGTTAATATCAAGCGTATACAATATATCAGAATAAGTAACTTCGTATATATATATATAAGATGAATTTCGTATATCAAATTCTTTTATAAAATATGCATTTATTACTACAAAAAAGAAATATTACAAAAAAAAGTTTAAATAAATTTTCATCTATAAAACTAATGCTTCTATCTAAAGATTTTTCTTCGAGACATTTACGTTAATAATAAAAAAATGCTCTCATTTTTTGCTCTACAACATTGAAGTTTTACTCTTTTAATATCATGCATGAAACTTATTATTTTATATACATAACCTTTTATATATATATATATATATATATATATATATATATATATATATCTGTGTGTGTATGTGTATGAAGAAATTAATATAAAGAACAAAATTGTAAAGAAAATGAATTCAAAATAAATTGGTTGACCTAGCTTTCAAAAAGAAAAATAAACTTTTTATTTCAATTTCTACCACTGCAGATAAAATAAATTGAGAATAACATATTTTAAACTCTAGCACAGTACAATATAATGTTTATTTTCTGTTAAAATACAATTTTTAATTGAGAATAATTTAGAATTCATTTGCATGTGTTTGAATACTAAATTACGTTCTGATTTAGAATGAGTTCATTAGATATTTTCCAAAATTATATTTTTAAAATAAAGTTGTATAAAAATAAAACCATATGAATTTACAACATAGCAATGAGATAAACGTTATATTTTATACATGAGTGTAATCAACTGTCTAATGTGTTTATGCAAATCGACTATATTATATGGCATATAATCGATAGTTAATTAAAATTAATAATTTCTCTATTTCATGCAAATTTGAATACACAATGGTGTGTTTATAAATCATGTAAATATCAGAATAATGTTCAATTCTTTTTATAATAAAAAAGAAGCTGTTCTGTGTAAGTTTGAATATCGATCTACTCTTGACTTCTTTTAAAATGGCGTATTTTTTGTACAATTTCATTTTATATAAATATAGAATGAGAGAAATGTGAGAGAAACTTGTTTTAATCAAATATAATGTTTATATTAATTTAAAAAGCTAACTAAAATTTATAAAAAGAAATTTTTCTACATCTTAAACGAATGAAAATAATGTTATATGGCTCGTGGTTCATAAACAACATGTCAAAAACATGATTACACAACATGAAACTTAATATGAAAAATAACAAGAAAATTTACATTCTTCGTGAATAAATACCCTGTTTAAAAAGATTATATTAAATAACATTGTCACTTTATCATAATAAGTAACACTTACACGACAACGACAAGAAACATTGCGAAAATTTGTTACCCGTCACAAGAGAAAAATCGAGCTGTTATTTTCCAACATCGACCCTAACTATGAGTGCCGTGCATAGTATTATACATATAGATACATATACAATATGTGTATGTATGTATGTATGTTCAAGTTAGTTTCGTACCACAGGTTGGAATAGCACGCGAATGTACATGCAAAGCTATCACTGATAACAATATCAATATAAATTTTAATTTAATGAATATAAATAAGAAAACGGAGATATATGTGTATCGTATAATTCTAACTTACAGAATAGTAGTTAAACTGAAAACAAATGGTTTTCGAAACGTTCCTATAAATATATTTTGTATTCGTCTTGAATTTGCATTCGTTATATATCCGTTAAATAAAATTAAATTATATATTATTAAACAGTGTTGAATTACGAATCTACAGTAAAAAAATAAAGATCATATAAAGATTCGTATCAAATAAACCTTTAAAAAATACATTTGATTTTTGTACAAATAAATCATTTACCCAATCACCATAAACTTTTAGAAATATGTTCCATAATCATTGCTGATGTACATTTCGATAGTCATGTCATCGTCACAAAGGCGCTACACTAATTTAAAATGCAAATGTCTGATTTATCAAACGAATTACATTACAATTACAAACACATAAAAAGTATACTGTTATTCTAGTTTATGATTTTTTTAATATTACACAAAAATAATATTTTTAAACCAAAAAATACAGCAGAATATTGATGATAAATGAATTATTTTATCACTAATTGTTTTGGAACTATGACGAATTCATTTTTACACGAATGAATTACCACTCCAACTCTACAGAATGTTAAAAAAGTGTTCAATAATTATTTATTGTTCACTTTCTTTGTTTATAAATTAATATACATTTCGATGACAATGTCATTACAATCAGATTTTATAACGCAGAGCTATGACGATGATAGCATTGTCATCGAAATTCGTATCAGCTTATAAACAAAGAAAGCGAATAATAAATAATTATTGAATACTTTTTCAATATCTTATGGTGTTGGGTTGATAGTTCATTTATGTGGAATTATTTTAATTTATGTCAAATTCTATATATTAGAAACTGTTTACTTTTTGTTATAATAATATATTTAATTAATACATATTGTACAAAAAATATAAACATGTTTATATTTACGAAACATTGTATTTTCGAAAATGTTAATTTGTTTTGAAATAATAAACGTAATGAAAATTATTAATAAAATTTTATTACTAACATAAAATACAGTTTCAAATAATAAAATGTTTATATTTTTTTTAAAACAAATCAATATTTGTCTGTATTCGAAATCGTATTTCTCAACTGGTAACACTTAATTGAGATTACAGTTCATTAAACGTTTAGAACAATCGTTTCATTAAAAGAAACAAGACATAACAAATTACAATAATTTATAACAACTACTTGGACAATGGCATATTGAGTCATTTGATATTACATTTTTTTGATACAAATAAAATGTATCTTTTTAAAAATCTCTTATAAATATATTGACGTAAAGAAATTGATTAAAACACTGGAAACTTATACATATAACGTAATGTTTTCTTTGAAAAAAATTAAAATGATAAGGTAGGTAAAAATTTACAGTCTACTTAAAGAAATGAGTTACAATTTAAAATCATTAGTTCAATGTACGTCAAGATTCTTATTTAAATATTCATAGCAAAAAAACAACATTATTTCGTGTATACTAATAATAAAATTAATGTTCAGTCATTTTATCTTCTCTGGACGTACATTGTTATTTGAATTGTATAAATAATAAAACATACAAAAGTAAATAAAAAAACTTACACAATGTTTTTAATAAAAATACCCATAGAAATAAACATTGAATATAAGTTTATATAGTTTACACTATATTAAGATATGATTTAAAAATGACTTGTTATCGTACAGAAATCTAAATAAAAATATTCAAAGAATTTATGAAATCATTCTACAAGCTAATGAAACATTACGTCATGTCAATTATCAAGCTATTAGAGAACACTTTCATTCTATTCACACAATATATATGTGTTTGTGTATATGTAAAATGTAAAAATTAAAAATAAATTTACATTTAAAACGAATATCAATATTTTAAAAAAATATATCAAAATTTTTGGAATATTTTAAATTAATGATATATTTTATGACATTAAAATATTTAAATACATTTCAAATTAATGATATAAAGTTTTTGAATTAATGAATAAATATGAGCATTAATGTTTCTACAGAAAAAAATATATAAAATTCACGTCAAAGTAATTATATTTAAAAAATGGTATTAATTTGTGCAAAAGCACTGTTTTATTATAATGCACATAAAAATAATACTAGTCATTTTTTTGAGGGTTTTAAACTTGTAATCAATGTTAATTTTGAAAGATCAATAATTCACGTCTGGAAAACTGTTTTAGATGTTAAACAGTAAAAATACCAACTTTTTAATATACATTTGACACGAATTTCACTTCATATAATATTTAATAAAAATTGTTTAGCCGAACAAGTAAATATTTAATAACTGAATTAAATATTTAATACAGAGGGTTTTCAAACAATTTTAAGAGCAATTATAAGCTTATAATAGTCTCTTTTTATTTACGCGATTACATTTTCTTTCCATAAAATGTAATTTATTCATAACTGATATAATCTCATTTAAATGAAATTCTGTTTTAAATAATTTTAATCAATTATGTAGTAATATTGATGTTTTTGGTTTCAAAGCAAAGACGGTGAATATTTTGCGCTATATAATTATTAGAACGAATCCATTTACAAATTTGTATTAATAATGGATTCTTATTCAATTATCATTTCATGTTTAGATAGTGAAAAAACTGTACTACTTATTCTTCTTTCAATTCATAATTCAACATTTTTTGGAGAATTATATTATTAAATTATAATACTTTCAATAATTACTTTTCATCTATTTAAATCGATATACAAATATTTATAATTGTAAAATATCAATTTACCATATTTTTTTAAAAAATATTCTAATTTAATTTTTATTACATTAACGTTATTTCCAAGAGTTATCGCAGATTAATTTTTTTCCATACTAGATATTCCATACTATTTATATAACATAACATATAATACAATTATATTTGCATGTATATATATAATTATTCTGATGGATATAGATTTTAGATAGTGGTTGTTATTTTTACTCTTTTGCCAACAAGAATGAAAACCAGTTTTTCCAATTAGTTTATTTTATTAAAATATTATTCGTAGAATTTTATTCTATATGATTACATTTATTTCACTCGGAAATATTATTGGTATTATTTTATTTAGTATCAAATTTTAATTCAATTTCATTTTAAATAATACATTCAATTGTAGAAACATGTTTATTTAATTAAGTAGATTTGGAAGAAAATAAGATTTGTTAAAAATGAAGATGAATAAAACAATTAAGATAATTAAAATAGAATTAACTGAATAGGCCAACCTAATGCACTTATTGAAGTACTAACGTTTTATCTGATAGCATGTTCTATTTTTACTCCCCTATTTCTATTAAATAAAGTATGATTAAATCTATTTAATTACTTTAAGACCAAATACTGATGGAATATAATTTATTTATAATTAAAGTACAAGAAAATTTATCAAATGATTTAGATTGTCTTTATATATTAACGACTGTACTCGATAATAATATGCCTAGTTAGAATAGGAAGTCTGGTGGTAGAGATTCTAATTTTAGAAAAAAATTAACATTGATATATTTTACCTCTTTTCATTTGATTTTTAAAAAAAATAATTAAGGAAGATATTATTCTAAAAACACTAGATTGAAAACATTTCAAACTTATGTAAAAAAATGAATTTGTGTTAACTTTTTTTAAAAATTTCCTAATTTCATTTTTAGCATGTGATTGTTTCTACTACACAGAGAAAAATCTATTTTTTATTAAAATCTTCCAAGGCCAGATATCTTATAAAAGCTTGTGTTACTTTCCAATCTCTCTAACCTGTACTGCTTAATTAATTAAGATTATCCATATTGAAGTGTCTATTTAGCACAATATGAGCAGATTTTACATTGATCAAGTATTTGTATTTGTTTAAGAACACCTAACAGATCTTAAACAAAATTTACTATCTGAGATTTATATAGATACTGAACTTTAAATAAATACCAATTATTATTATAAAAATATTTTGAATTGGCAAATTGGCTTTATATAATGACTAATCACTTATTGTGATAATTTATATATCTATTATATTCCAATAGTTATTTATATTAGTTGTCATTTTTTTAAAATATGTATTTTTTAAATATTCTTGAAATGTTCTCATCTATACAAATTTCATTTTTACATATATATTTTTTATAATAGTTAAAAAATATCAAAATGACAAATCATTAAAAAATCATAATAAATAAAGAGATGGATCATCCTGACAATTCAGCAAATTTTAATAGAATTGTACGCAATTATGTAGTAACATTAGATAAATGAACTATTCTACGTTTATTTTATTTTAATGCAATACAAAACACACCTCATTACCTAAATTCATTGTTACTTAAAAGATATTAATTATATTAAAACGTCCAATATGACTACAATTCAAGTCTATTGTTCTTTAATTCAACAGAAAAGAAAATATGAACATGACAGCTATTATTCATACTGCTTTAACTACTTGAATAATAGTATTTATTTACTGAATAAAATTAAATGTACTGTTGAATTTTTAAGTTAGTTTAATAGTAATTTTGTAATATCTTTAGATAATTATTAGTTTATTTTATATTTAGATACTATCTACGAAATATGTAATTACATTTCATTGTTTAGTTAATATTTTGTAATTGTAATGGATGTTAATTTTCTTTAAGATGTGTACTTTGTTTCGTATAAGTAGATTAAACGATAAGGACTTTTTTTTAAAAAATATTTTCTTAATGGTAGATATCTAAGATAGTTATTATTTATTGTTTTCGTCTATTTATACTCGAGCAATAAAGTTAATCAAACAGAATTCATAAGATTCAACAAGCAGAGTTCAAAATGAAAATTGACGAATTTCCCTATTGTCAATTTGCCTTTTTATATGACGAAAATGATATGAAAAAGGGAAATATTTGACAAGTGTGTACTTTATCGAATATGAAATCTTAAAAGACCATGCAGTCTATATTGCAGATTGACGTGGCGTCGCATAGCCCTCTGTCATATAGAGGTTGAGTAATGATTGGCCCAGATGTCCGCCATGTTACAAGTCAATACCGCTCTAGATTGTCATGTGTCATGCTCTTTATTCATTTTATATAGAGACGCGGGTGGCATAAAACCCTGTCTTTTTTTACTGTCACCGCGACATTTTTTTGACAAAATAATGAAAATGACTTCGTAGATCTATCAATAATGACATTTTTATATTATATGAAAAGCTACATCGTCTGATTCTGATAAAAGAAATAAATGGAAATACATTTATTGAGAGGCCAAGTAACAGATTATATGCAAAAATTGTAGAACATGTTCGTAATTTTATTACAAACTGATTCTGTTTTACATCTTTTCTTCAAATATACGACATACCGAATAAATGTGATATAATTCTAAAAAAAAATATTAATGACAGTATAAGCATACATACATACGTACACATACATATATATATATATATATATATATATATATATATATAATATTTCATTGATTTTTTAATTTAGTTCGTCTTGTTGGAAATATTTAAATATATATTTTCTTATACATGGGGAGAATTAATTATGTCTGCTATTGTATATACATAAGTATATACTGTATGTGATTATATATCAAATCAAATATAATTTACAACAAAAATGATGTTTAATGAATTTATGCTGGAATTGAAATAAAATAATTGGCCGCAAATGAAAACAGAATATATTTTATTCAATAATTCATCATCAAGAATCGTTAAATAATTCTAAAGAAAATTATTAGGAGAATGTAATTGTAATTGAGTTTATTTGTAAGAAATGGAATAATATTTAAATTGTTTATTCATTTTACTTGAATATAAATGTATTCACTTAATGTGTTTTGATTCCTTATACATGGAAATAAAAGCATGAATTTCAAAAGCAAAAGTTATGTTTTTACCAAAAAGTTGATTTTTTTCTTAATGTTTTTTTCGAATTAGTAAGTTTCGAATAAGTAAAAGTGTTTAATAATAATTTATTGATTACTTTATTTTCTGACATGCATTTCGATGACCATGCTACTATCATCAGAGCATTGAATTACATAACCTCAGATTCTTATCTACAATAAAGCTGTTATAGACACATATAATGTATAAAAATTAAGAAAATTAAGTTTTTATTTTTCCGAGTTCATAATATAGTATTTTTGAAGAACTTTTAGTTTCGGTTAGCTAAAAATTAAGCAAACATGATAAACTATTATTATAAACTAAAGATAATGAAGTAACTCAATTTATTTATGATTAAGTAATTAAAAAACAAATAACTATCATTTAAGAAATGAAAAAGAATCATTATACAAAAAATGTTATTTTAATATATATTGTTTTGATTTGCAATATTTTCAAATAATATATCTATTTTATACAAATATCTTATTTGAGTACAATTATTCAATTATAGGAAATATCGATAGAAAGTATTAGTAACATACTGACTGTACGGTAACAGATCTAGTTTTTTTTTATTATTCATTTAGTTATACTTGTCATAGATTTTCTTGCACTTTTTGCATACTTCTATATCATATAATAATCCTAAACCTGGATAACTGTATGAAAAGTGTAGCTTTTTATAGTAATGTAGTTATATGGAATTGCAACCCAAATCCGCTTACAGTGAATTTGTATAGAACTACTATATAGATATTATATGGTCATGTAAACATAATCTCTCAACGAATGGTATTGTAGTATCAGTATAAATTGTGACAATCGTATTTTATGTTCATTATTACATTAAATATATATCTCTTTAAATTTAATTTGATTTGTTGTTTTTATTACACAATTATCAATATATATTAATAGACTCATTTGGAAAAGATAAATCTAAAATAATTTTATTACATGTAATATACAGGACCTGTATATGTGTGTATATATATATATATATATATATATATATATATGTGTGTATGTGTGTGTGTGTGTGTGTGTATGTGTGTGTGTATTATAATATAAATAAAAAAAATAAAATTAAAATGGGTTTGGTTATACAGTAAGAAGAGAAGACCACCCATGGATAAAATCAATTAATGATTGGAAATTTATAGATAAAAAAATCCAAAAAGAGAACCATAGACAGAAATATAAATAATTCGTCCTAGTGAAATTGAAAAAGCAATGATCGGAGGAAGAGAAACATTTTGAAAGAGGCCCTCATCCAGTAGTAGAAAGAAAGGCTGATGATGGATAAAGATATATGACTGATATACTATACATGTTTAATTTGCTAAACTAGTTTATTGCAACATAAATTAGAAGTTACTTTAATCAAAATATTTTTTACGCCATTGTATTTTTATTATGAGAATATTTTTTCAATTTCTGTATCAGTCTTTTTGAAAATTCTTTAGTATCTACGGTTAAAATATTTATAAATAAGTTATATTAAAATAATTTTTATTTTGTAAAATAAACAAAAATCTCAGTGTTCAAGTAAGTTACTTTACTTGAATAAGGTGGAGGTTCTTTATAAATTTTAATCACAATATTTTTTTATTTCACAAATAACCTTATTCACTTCATCTACAATTTTATTCTATTTTGTTATGTTGTATTTTATTAATAAATATCGCATTTGATAGAAGAAATCATATATTTTTAAAAATACTGTAATTTTTCATACAAATATCAAAATAAAAAAATCATATCTTTTTCAACTTGAACATTTTGTTTTTGTATCCAAGAAATACCCTTTCTATTTGTAATTAAAGATAGATTTACATAAAAATTACTAATTACCTTTTCTCTCAACATATACTTTCTCGATTAAGTACAATTAACTGAATAAAATCTTGTTTCTGAATCAGAGTACTCAATAAGAAAAAATAAACTGAATAAATAATAAACTTCAATATGGTATATCAAAATAATTAAATGTTGTGATAGTTAATATATATAATTAATTGTTTACTCATTTGATCAAATAATTACTTAATTGCAATGGAATTAATATATACAAGTATTTCTTTTATAAAAAAAATTCTTATCGAATATAAACACTCTATCAAAGTTATATTTTATTACTATGTAATTAGAATAATTATATGACTGTTTTATTCGTTTTAAACTAAATGTAAATGAAATACACATAATTAAAAATTAGTTTGCTTTTTAAAAAAACTTTGTCTTTTTTATACTATAATTAAAAAAACATTTTCTTTAAATTTGAATATAAATTAAAATTAAATTCAACATTTGTAGTAGTCGTACATTAAACTAAATTCTTTACAAATAAAATATATAACTTTTTACTTGAAAAAATGGTCTGTACTCTCTTAAATTGCTTTCTGATTAATTAAATACGATATATATATATATGTATGTATGTATGTTTATTAAAATCGTTTCAATGTTAAATATAATTTATTTATGAACTTTGATATATTCCCTGTATATTTGAATAAAAGTCATTGTGAATAGCAGACAGTTTTGAAAAACTTCATAGTAAAAGCATTAGTAAAATATAATTAACTTTAAATATATTCGTATATTGTGAAAAGTTTTTATCGGAGTAAGAATATTTTTCCATTAAATAAGAGTTATGAATGCAAAGAAACTGAAATAAAATTATTCTAATACGTATCTAGTCTAACTTTATAATTACTGCTAGAATGTTCTAGTAATCGTTATAATAAAATAATGTGTGATAAAATTTTATTATAGCCAACTGCGTGTTACTTAAATAATTCTAATTAAAATATTTTTAAACTTTGTTAGTTTTTAATTATAGTAATATATTTTATAGCTTTTAATTTTAAATAAAAACTAGAGATTAATAGTCGATTAAAATAGCTGGGAATAAATTCGAATGAATTTAATATATATAATTAATCATACAAAAAATGATAAATCAAAGAACTGGTTACATTTTTGAACTATATTTATAGTGATGGTTATCTAATCGATTTTGATTTGTATTTTTTAATATATATATATATATATATATATATATATACACATACATCCATACACATTTGTGTGTATTAATAATTTTAATTGAAACGTTAAATATTTGTTACGTACGTGCAACAAATATCACATAAATTAATGTTATCTGATCCAATAAACGAACATGATATAAAAGAGAAATGTCAACATTTTGCATTCTTGTTTATTTATTGCATTTTACAGTTAGTTTATAATGAGCACCATTTAGAAACAACCACGTGTACATAAAGTCGTGACTATAATCTTGTTTAGAATTTCTCTTAACCTACTCAGGTATATAAATAAGTTATATTAGATGCTTTCACTTGTTTAGCAAGGCTGTGTCATAATTTGCACCCACACCTTCAGAACAGTTTTTAATTACGTGCTTTTAATATATACCAATTGCTTTACGGAAATACTAATGTACTTACTGGAAAAAGGCATGACACATATACAATTTATATTGATATTTTTAATTTCCTTAAATCATTTTATATGCAGAAAAATATATATTGTAAGCTGTGAATTTCAATTACATTGAAAATACAAAAACGAACAATATTACACATTTATATATCCGACAAACGTTATAAAATATTCATGATTCTAGAAGAAAAATATAAAATATATTAAAAACGAAGTGAAAATAAGTTTATGAAAATTTCGTGCACACGACAATGTATTTGACATGCAGTCAATGTGATGGAGATATGTATTGAATAGGTTCAATCAATAATTCATGAAATGTAATTATTTACTTTTTGTTATTTTAAAACTGTCAATATCAATAGTAATTGAACGTTTCAAACAATAGTTTGTTTCTATACAAAGTAATATAATCATAAATTCAAATTTATAGCTCAAGAATATTTATTATTTATTTATTAATAATAGAATTCAGAATAATATAAAATTAATTAAATTCAACGTACATATATTTACATATGTATATATATATATATATATATATATATATATATATATATATATAAAATTTAATTTTATATTCATTATTAAATATATATAAATTCATCATCAATTTTCAATTCAAATTTGAATAAATATTAATAATAATAATAATGATGTTTTCTTATATTTTAAATTATTTATGAAGAATTTTTTTATTAAATTTAATTAATACGATTATTTATAACAGAATTTATGTTTACGTTTTGAAGATGATAAAATCGCCATTGAAACGTGTATAAGCAAGAAAGAGTAAACAATAAGAAATTAATGAACATTTTAATAAAATCTTACGATGTTGGAGAAATGATTCCTCTGTGAAAATTTTATACAATTGATCTTAACTGGGTGTCTCGGATGTTTCATTCAAATTTAAAGATTAGAAGAAGTAAATATTGATATATATATATTTTTAAAAATATAGAATAGTAAGTTCATGGCCCTTAAAAAGAATTATAAAATTTGATAGACAAATTGTTTGGTTTTAGTATTAATGTATTTTTTTATTACTAAACTTTCGTATTTGTTCTTTTATCCATTTCACACTTTTGGATTTTTGATAAATTACAATTTTTAAGAGAAATTACTTTTTTTGAACAATCATCAAATATATTTTATTATATTCTATTTTTCATGAAGATCTATTTAGTATAGAAATTAATTAACTGATTATTGTACTTACTATTTGTTTCAGTATTATAGAAATTTTCTTTATCACGAATACTCACTCACATATTTTATAATGCAGAATTAGCATGACTATTGACATAAGCATTAGTTTTTAAGTAAATGAAATGAACAATAAATGATTATTGGACATTTTTATAAAATATCGAAAGTTTTTAGATAATTAATTTGTATCACTGTATTTAATTATAATTACTTTTGACATTTAAAATTTTCATTAACGTGGAATTTTTCATAATAACATATTTAAAAAAATATTATGTTATATACTTAGACATATGACATTTTGTCTTAATATATAACAAATATTTTTTTCAGACAAAGATTGTTTTATGTTTACTCAATAATGAAAATAATTCTATTAAACCAAAATTAAAAATAAAAAATAAAAATTATTTTTTTAATCGTATCAATATTTTTTATTCTTCAAATTATTAAATTTTTTAATATTATTTTGTCTTGAATTTAAACAACTATTTTAAATTACTATTCATAAAATTAAAAACAACTAAGAATAAATTTGCAGAATGACAGTTTTCCATTCAATTTACGTTTTATATGTAAATGACAAATATAACAATAGTCATCATAGATAAATATAAAAAGATACAAAGAAACATTATCATTTGTAAATATAATCTAAATTGCATGTACATTTTTACTACAATACTAAAGTTTGAAGTCACGAAACAATTAATCACAAACGGTGTGTTCAGTTAAACTATAAATTTAGTTGGATATTGAAGATACTATAAAATATATTCTGCAAAATTAAAAGGCAACTGTGAAAGTTTTACGACGTACGGTTTGTTTTACTTATGACTGATATGTACAGCACGAATACATGTTGTATCTTGTCGATTTATCTGTAATATACATTTTTTTTAACTTGTATTAGCTATATTTGAAATTAATTACAAAAATGGTATTCTTTTTTTTACTAATGCTTTGTATATTGAGTAATAAGAAGTTTATAATATTTACGTAATAATTTGATGAAATCTTGTTTTGACTTTAAACACGCACGCATAAATAAAAGAATACACGTTTATTTTATATACAGAGAATTGAAATATATTAGAAAAACTTAAAGAAGAAAATACGAGAACAAAACATCTTTTTTGAAAAAAATACAAGTAGATGTTAATCTCAGAATTGAAAAACGTTTTTTTGCCGAGAACGAAAACAACGATAGATTACCTTTTTTAATGTGATTTTTTGTGAGGATGGAATTTTTTTATAAAAATAGATCTGAAAAACACATTTATATATAAAATATTAAAAATGTTTTAGTTCAAATATTTTTATTCTTAAGAATGATTATTGTATTTTCTTATTAAATGATTTGAAAATATTTTCTTAATAAAGAAGCATTTTTGAATTAAGAAATTGTACTAGAAAAAATAAAATAAATTCATAATATAAATCGTCATTAAATGTAGGAAATATATTATAAACTTTAATATAAATGAATTCATTTTAGACTGAATAAAATCAAATGATTATTATTTGTTTATATAAGATATTATATAACGGAAAAATATTAGAAATACTTAAAGACAATCTATTAAAGAAGATATAAAAATGTTTGAATAAATTATTAATTAAAAACATTTATTATCATAATTAAGAAATATTTAGAATAGTTTAAATATATCATAAGAAAGATATAAAATAATTCAGAGCATTTTAAAACTGCTCTGAAACAAAGTATTGTAACAATGAATATTTATGAAAAGCATTTATGTCATTATTTTTATATATCATGATAATAAAAAACGTACAAACTACTTTTGTTTTAAATTGCTGACAGAAAAAGAAATGAAATTTTTATCCTTCTACTGATCACATTAACTGTAAGGTTCTATATTTATTATACAACATGATTTGGCATATAAATAAAAATAAAATAAAGGAAATAAAAAAAAAACAAATCATAAGATTCAAGATCTGAAAATATCTCGAGGCATAAATTTAAAAATTCTTCTTCAATAAGATCAGTTATAAAGATAACCAATTTTGTTTATTTGTTTAGCCAAAAATTAAATTCCTCAGATAATCTTATCTATAATTGAGTTTTTTTCTTCGGATTTTCGCATCAAAAATGAAAATCTTTAAAAAAACTGCCATAGTAGCAGAAATAAGCAATATCTCACAAACCATTAGGTTTTTCACAAACAAAAAAAATCATAATAACCCTATAAATATTTTTATGGGTAATATAAAAAAAATCATCCGAAAGTTTTTCTTATAATACCGAAGAGAATCTTTTATGAGAAACATTTTTGTGAAAAGTGTGGGGTGAAAAGTACACTGTAAGATTTTATCAACTAAAGATAAAAGAGAATGTTCTCATATTAGAAATAGAATCTTATGAATTTTATATTACGTTTTATTGAATATCATATATATACATTCTGACTTTAATATCAGAACAATAATAGTTTTATAACAGGAATTGAGGCACGAGTAAAAGTGCACAAACGAGAAAATCTTTATATTAATAAAATAAACTTGTGAAAAAAGTAAAACGAGGATACAAATAATATTCACATTAATATTTATGCCAGAGTACTTGTGTTTTCATTTAACTATTTCATCATAAAAAATTATAATAGTATGTATAAAAATATTAAACTGATATGTTAAAATGCATTCACAAATTAATTTGAAGTTACTCAACGTAAGCAATCCGTTTGTCGATTATATTTTGATATAAAAAATTAACAAATACAGATGTAAAATACTGATATCTTGAGTATTGCACAAATCGATTCTTTGAAACGATAGTGAAAGTTACTATTGTTTCATAATTCTGTATCAGGGTCATAATTTGCTAGCGGGTGAGTAATATAGGTTAAAATAATAAGTAGATAATTAACCTATAGTTACATTTTAAAGATCAATTAATTGATACTAGTTTGATAACAACAATGATGTGAAATTTAATACATAAAAACAGAATTCGCTATTTATAAGTAATTATATAAATGTAATATATTAAATATAATATAAATTAATTTAATCTATTAATTTATCTTTCATTAATTAAATGTGTGAATTTTATTATACATTGTATAACAAATTAAATTTATTTGAAACGTTTACGTTTTTAAATACTCATTATAAACATTATAAATGCTAATAGTCTATATAATTTATATATAAACAATGTTTTTGAAAATTAGAAAAACCAATTTACAAACGTTATATAAATTTTTTTCATGTGAATTTACAGACCTTCGACGAATTTCCAAGATACGCGATGAATAAGCCAGATAAAAACATAAATTGGTAATTAACAATTTGTAAACATTAATCAATTCTAATACAGTTTATTTTTAAAATTATGTAAATTTAGTACGCTGACTAATCGAAGCTTATTCAGAATTGAGATCATACTTGGAAAATATGACATAATACACAATTTAAACAGTTAATTGTTTGATGTATTTCATGAGTTTTTATTCGTTAACAAAAATAAAATCCGAATTAAAGATTAATAAAAATTCAAAATAATTGTTTTCTTACAGTTAAAAATATATGAAGGTATAATTATTTTTTTTAAAAAAAATAACGCGATGTTATTATGTTTATGAAAGGGAAACTGCGTAACATTTATTAATAAAATTTTCCAGAAACAGTGTACGCAGCATCTACAGCACCCCTTGCTGCCAACGCAACCAACGTAAGGAATTTATAATAAAGAAAGAGTCTGAGATATACGGTGTTTTACATCACTTAGATTACCAGCTTCAACTCATAGTGCGGTTAACTTACGACCAAAATATATTAAAATGTATGTGTATGAGTTTAGCATACAAATACGAGCAATACCTTACGTCTCGACTTACTATAACTGCAGAAAATGGTTGCAAGATTAAAAAGTTGGGAAATAATATCTCGTTTCGCGAGATATTTCAAAGTAGAATGCAAATGCACGATGGCGTTTCTAGTCTAATTTCATCTGAATATAATATTTAACTCTTGACTTTAAACATGTAACTGCACAAAATAAATGAAGATTAAATATAGCATGACCTACATTCCTTAACAAGGTATGAAATCAATATTATTGTTATTTAATGTTTTCCTTACTTATTTATTAATTTTTTTACAAACTGTATCGAATTAAAGAGTTATTTATTAATAAAATCGTGACAAATTAAGCTTTATTGAAAACATTTCTGATATAAATCATTTAAAGATGTACGTTCACTGTTATTATTGAAGATGAAATAGATTTTTTTATATAAATTACTTTAACCTCAATACAATTATTTAGTAGTAAATAAATAACTCTCATTTGAAATTAATAAACACTCTTCAAAATGTTGTAAACAGTATTTATATATAATAAACAATAATTTGTTCATATACATACATACACACATACAAACATATAATTATAAATTTACAAATTATAGATTTAGATTGCTTTTTTTAATTTTCAAATTAAATATGAAAAATTGAAAAACGCATGTCTAAAACAAATGTTCAATTACAAGAAAATTAATTTGCAATTAATGAAATTTTATAAAATATCACATTATCAAATTATAAACTTTTTATAATAATTAAAATGTTGATTGAGTTGAGTGAAGTATTAATTATTTAAGGCCAAGAGTTAAATTGAAGTATGTTTTTGATAGCATACGGCCATTTAGATAAAATGGAAATTTTATTTCATGCGTATCTTATATTTCTACATGTCTCTCATTTAATGATAAGATAAAAATACCAATGAAATTATTTTAATAATATATTTGATAAGTGAAATTGTTTTATTGCAAAAAAAAAAGTATTAAAAGTATTTCGAATAGTAATTTTACGCTAAAATACTTTCACATTAATTAATACTTTGATAATTTACGTTCGATAATATATTTTTTTTAAATAAGGTCATAAACTCTTTTTTGTACAAGGTTTTTAATTATACGAATTTTCATTAGATGTTTTGAAATGTTAATTCTCGTTTCCGTTTTTTTTTCTTCTATACAAATTAATTAGTTCAGAAAACTGGTTTACGTAAATCCATTAAAATATTTTAAAAATTAATTTATAAAAAAATATTACCTCACATCTGAATAAAAATTACGAATATATATATATATATATATATATATATATATATATATATACACACATATACATACATACATACATACAGAGAGAGATACACATATATAGATATATTCACGTTGATTTGATTTTTTTCATATATTTCTTTAGTAAGATAAAAAAATAATTATAAATTGAAGAACTTTATATATATATATATATATATATATATATATATATATATATATATATATATATATATATATATATAAATGGAGAATACAATTCTGAATTTCGTATTTTTTCGAAATTAATGTTTTTCCGTATTTCAATTTATTTTTTCTATTGTACAGACAACAAAGTTACTGTTTTAATAAAAAAAGTAAATTACTTAAGGTATATATTATGTATTGTATTATATATTAACTTGACAAAAAAAATATTTTAGAAAAATATAATATGAACTTTAAACAAATGTTTTAAATGGCTATTACAATTTTCATACCAAAATCTTATTTAAACTTTGATTTGTATATGAAATTAATAATAACATTTTTTTATTAATCAACATTTAAAATTACTATTTTTAATAACACATATACGAAAATCAAATAAATTGTAATAGAATGATTATTATTTTATGATTTTAATTGCCATATAAGAAATTTCTAAATATTTAAATGATTTGTAAGGTGTATAACATATTGTATAATGCGAGTATGTAATAAGTGTATTGTAATAAGTGAAAAAAATATTTATTTAAAGATACAAAAAAAAGAATAGTATGTTTTAAAGCCACACATTTTACTCTTGAATAAATATCCAATAAAGTCGAACATAGTAATTTTCATAACAAATCACCTGGCCGGTTGGTGGCACGTAAACTCAATATAACCCCATAACTATAAATACAGAACAATGGTAAATGTAACGATTGTTGTAAGTAAAACTGATACACAGTATATAATAGGCGATAAACGTAAGAAGCAACAAGCTAGTGGTGTGCTGTCGACAGGTCACGCGGGGGGTGGGCGAGACCGCACGCGGCGTCTCTAAAGGGGGCCTCGGGACGACGACGACCGAAAGAGCGAATGGACTCCAGAGGCGTGCGGGGCGGATGCTCGGGCGGTCGAGTCAAGTGGCAGGATCGGTGTCTTCGCCATTGCCACCCCATCGTGGTTTACCGGATAAATCATTACATGAGTCATTCGGTTGTTGAGTAACTCGAGCATCTTGGGACAGGATTACTGATCGCCGTTTCAAAAAATGTATATATTGACAGGATGATAAGTGGAAGACAATTCGTTCTATTGATTTTATTAGGGAAGTGTGTTTTCTAGGAAAACAATGTTTTATCACTGAAATCTTATATATTTGCAAGGAAAACGTTTTTATAAACATTTAACTATTTTCGGATAAATTTTAGTTTATTTGAAAATGATAAAGACGAAATGCATACATTTATTAATAATCAATTATTAAATATACCTTATGGTATAATTAACCACTTAATATCAAAACAAAGATTTTTTTAATAAAAAAATATAATCATATTTTTTTAAATAAACTCCCACAAGTTTAAATTCTTTACAAATTGCGTTTTCTTAAAAAAGAGACTTTTTGTAAAATTCTATACATCATATATAAATATATATACATGATTTTTTATTTTAAAAACATTTTACATTTATACGCCCAACTTTTGATATTATTATAAAATAAATGTGTATACACTTGGAATCTTTGAATTTATTATATAATATAAAGTGATTTTTTTTATAACTTCAATAATTATTCTGAGTAGTCGATTCGTTCAATATATATATCACGTATTTCTATTTTTCTACTTGTTCTAATAATTTAATTTTGTATGAAACAAAGTTCATGTTCACATTTAATAATACATAAAAATAATAACAGGCAATTCAACGTCCAAATTTTGATGAATGTTAATAAAAATATAAATCACAGACAGTCTACATTTAATATTTAATGTCGAATTTGTATTATTCTCAAGAAGTAATGATCGTCTTAAATAACAAAAATATTTAAATAGTCTAATTTAAATGTTTAACTATAAAATAATATATTTTTTTAAAATAAAACTTATTTTATCATATTTACATATTAAATACTATAGATATAGAGAAAAGCGATTTCAATAACTTTTTAAAATATGAAATTAAAGTATTTAAATAATATATAAGTATCCGGTTTAAAATTGTAAAAAATTAAATATTTTTAAAACTAGTTTAATGAAAAAAATCTAACAGAAACATCATTCATTAATGAATATTTTACCATTTTATAAAATCTGTAATGTTGAAACAATTTACTTTATTGACTTTTCTTATTTTGTATTTATTCATATTAAAAATGTTATTTGTAATTTTTGAATTTCATACATATATATGTGTGTGTGTGTATGTAATTGAATGTAAGTTAAAAATAGATCCACGTGTACATTTAATTTTACTTTTATAAGGTTTTATATGTTTATCAAAGAAATCAAAGCAAGAAATATATATTAAAAATATATTATTGAAAAATCAAAGTAAAAAAATACATTACCAAGAACGAAAATAAATATATTTTCAATAACATAGATGTATGTAAAAAATATAATTATTTTTAAATGTCAATAACGTAGTATTATTAATTTTGTTATGGTTTAAAAAAAAATTACTTGGTAGTACTTTGTGTTAAATTACTGAATAACTAGTAAATGTATATTTATTTAATTAAAAAAAAGTTATATTTACTGAATCTCATTATAAAAAAAATAAGAAAAACTACTATACGAATAATGAACGCTTTGTTATTTTGTTGTAACAAATACGTGTTATTAAATAATATCTATAACCAAATCTACAATATAACAATTGCGCAAAAAGTTAAAATATACCAAGAAAGTTTTATTCAAAATGTAGTTCAAATAATGTTTATACAAGAAGGAAATGCTTACAAGGTCAAGGTAAGCAAAACATTGAGCATTAACTAGAACCGAAACACAGAATCCGAGCACTACGACCCTCGCAGTCAAAGAGTCTATCCAGACGGAGCTTCAGTGTTTCAGGTTTGCCGCCATCACACCACACTTTCACTGAAACATGCCGCCGGAGCAACAACAATCCCCCAGCCGACGTTCGGCGCGCGATCATCGTGTCGGAAGTCTGTTACACACTTCCTTCACTTCCTGTCTGCTGCTTTAAGCCATCGCACCATTACGTGTCCCGTTTCTTCCGAGTGGAACGATTTATTAGAATAGGTAATCGATATGATGACGAATTCATAACATTGTCGATTGATGTTTACCGCATGAATAGATTTTTTTTCAATTTTATTTTGGTTTCGAATTTAAATTTAACACGTGTGTAATTTTTTTTGTCGATTGATAAATAATGTTTGATGCGATTTCTTTTTAATACCGGTATCTGTATATTTATTCAAGAAGATTAATTTATGTGTGTGTTAATTGGTTTGCTGTAAATATTATTAGATTTTTTGTTAATGTTTTGTTGAATTTATCATCACTCAATTATTGTATTTATTATATCTTTTCAAAAAATTACTCAAATATAACACCAGTATATTTAGTTCTTTTATTACACAACATACATATAAAAAGTGTGCGTGTATGAATTGCGTGTGCATATATATATATATATATATATATATATATATATATATATATATATATATATATATATATATATATATATCATTACGCATTATTGAAAATATCTAATATAAAAACGTGTTTAATTAGGCCAATAAATTATTATTTTATATATAATACACATTTTTAATATATTAAAAAAACTATTGACGATTAATTGTATTTAAGTAAAAAATTCTTTAAAGAATCAAATATTTTAGATAACTATGTTTTTATTACAATATAAAATATTATATACATATCAAAACTTAAGAACTTGCAACGAAGAATTTAAAATCTTATTTTCAAAGTCTAATCTTTGAAAAATATTTGAAATTTTTATAAAATTGAAAAGAATATTCAAAAATTAATATTTAATCAAATATGTTATATCACTATTTGTCATGGTGCTGTCGCAAAGTCTCTTTAACACAAATGAATTTTCATTTACAACATCAGAAGATTTTATAAAAGTAATAATCACTTATTGTTCACTTTATTTGCTGATACGCATTTCAATAGCTACGTTGCAATATAAAATCTGTTAAGATGTTTGATAAACTTTTATATTGCAATATATTGACAATGATGGCATGATCATCGAAATGAACAACAACAAATAAAGTGAACAATAATTATTATACACTTATAAAATGTTAAAGACTTGAAGTTAGCGACTCATTTGTGTTTATCTGTTATAATCACTAATTTATAAAATAACTCAAATCGAACAACTATGCATTTACAATATATTATGAATTATTAATTAGTTATTTAGAGGTTAATAACCTGTTAATATATACCACATTCCTAATCAATTTAATCGGAATTAATTCTATATTCTCTTATATTTCGTTCATTTAATATTCAATACTGCGACAAAAATAATTGGTATGTCACTTAAAATGAAATGTAATTAATTTTTATCGCGAAAAAAAATAGTCAACAAATCAACTTTTTGGGTAGTCTATAAAAAAACAACAGGTGTAAAATGGATGATTAAATAAAATATATGATAACACACACACACACACACACACACACATATATATATATATATATATATATATATATATATATATATATCATCAGCCTCTCTTTATCCACTGCTGAATGAACTCTTCCAAACTCTCTCTCTCTCTCTCTATATATATATATATATATATATATATATATATATATATATATATATATATATATATATCCAAACACTTAGATATTTTTAAAATTGAAGAAATAAATGATTAAATTTCAATTAATTTTCATAAAATATTACGTGAATAATTTCCAAATAAATTAAAATGATTCTAATTATTATTGAAATAATAAAATAATTTACACACCAGCCAGACATTATAATAGTAACTAATATGAAAATAGATTATTTAACATTGTGATAATTATTTCAGACAAAAAAACGTATTTCAAAGAAATTATGAAAAAGTTAGTTAATAAAAACAATTTTCATTTCGAAATATATGAGCTATAAAATTATACATTATATTATTTTATTTGCAAATAATTAGAACTTAATTTTTTTATAGTTAATAAATCATTTATAACTTTATATAAAAGTTTTCATACTTTTTAGTAATTAAAAAAATATAATTACAATAGAATGGAAATAATAAGTAATATTTTAATTATGTAGTTTTTTTCTATTCATTGTCTTATTTTAAAAACAAAGAAAATATAAATATTTCATAAAATAAAAGATATTTTACATGTGGAGAATACATTTTTATTTATTTATCATTCAATTTTGCACTTGATAATTAAACCATTGTAATTCAGTACTCTACATGATTGATTATTTTTAATTTTAGAACAGGTACATATTTAATACTACTAACATTTGTAGTAAACAGTGCTTTGTATTTAATTAAATGTAAATATTTAAATGGTATTCTTTGCTATTTACAGATTAACTTGTTGAGTAATGAAATTTAGTGGACTAGGTCATTCATATATTTTAGAGAAATTTGCTTGAAGTCATACATTTAAAAATAAATGGATTTAATAAACGCTAATATTTTTAATAAAATTATTATAATAGCTAGTATTTTTTTTATTTCTATATAAATTGTTTCCGGTTCAAAATATGTCGTTCTTAATTATATATGTAATAATTAATTGTGTAAACAATGAACTTCTTTAATATAAATATGAGTACAATATTAAATTCAGATTTTATACATATGTATATTTTGCATACTATTTTTTTTAAAAAACAAACATGAATATATAGAAAATACTGAAAATCATTATAATCTATAACGTAGATAAAGATTCAAGTGTCCAGTGATGTGTAAATATCATAAAAGTAACTTAAATATGAGTTATAAAAGAAAAACATTGAAAATCATTAGAATCTACAAGTTGAAAAAACGAATGTCCAAGAATGTTAAAAAAACGAATATAAATTGGAATGCCAAAAAAAGACACATCCATCCAATTCATCGAAAAGCACACGCCCAAAATCTAAAAATAGCATCGGACAAGAAAAGCGGCGTCTATTTCAGACCGATGTCCCTGACCTAAGTCACACCATGATCAACACCAACACACCAACCAACGTACTCGACTGGAGCAAGCAAGCAAGCTATCGTCTTGAAACAAGGTCACTAGTCAAGCAGTGAAGCAAAACCTCTACGTCGGCAGCTGGAGCGCGTTACGGAGGCGGCGCTACAGTTTAAGTGAGTGTGCTACAACAACTAGGGGCGACGGTGGGTCACGCCGGGGCCTTGATCGTTGACCTAAGGGAATCCCCGACTCGCTCTGTGTGATCGTCGTAGTCGACGTTGTTACCGATGCTTTTTTTCATTCAGCGTGTCTGTGAAAAGTATTCGCGTACGAGAATGTCTTATTTTCGCAACGTATCAACTTCCTCCGTGAAACCGTATCGGTTTGTACACAAATAGACACTTGTACGATTTATGAAATAGTTAGTTTTTTACTACACGCAATTTTATATTGTTGTAAATTTTCTATGAACATAAATTTAATATGACATCAAATGATAAAATATTCTTTTACGTATGAAAAATTTTATGCACGTTAATAAATATGACATTTATTAAGCGTTCATTATTTTCTATGAATAAATATCATATACTATTTACAATATTAGAATTTATTTTTCCTTTTGAAATAAATAAATGTTGATAAACAAATTATTTTAACTATGCATGATTAATTTTTAAACGACTATTATAACATTTAAGAAAAAGATTTGATAAAACAATTTTATAAAATCGAATCGATTATAAATAACTATATTTAAATAATAAAAACAATAAAATACTTTGGAAAAAATTAATTTAATTTTAAGCATATTCATTATTTAATTTGGATTATTATCTAACTTACAACTGCAACGGTCATAAATATTTAATTTTTATAATAAAGGTTAAAATAATTGTATTTTATATACTATATTTAAATTTTAAACTAGATAATAAATAAAATGTCAAGCTAGATAATAAATTAAAGTAGATACTGACTGTTGAAACTTGAAGTGAATTAACACGTTTATATAGAATATATTACCATATATAATATTTATTTACAATAAAGTCAAAACTAACATAAATCAATAATAATATATATTTTATTACCATTTGAAATTTTGAAAATATTTGAAAAAATCGACATTAATTCAAATAGAAATAAATTAAAGTGAAATGAATTAATACAATCACTATAAATATTATTATTGAATAATTATTATAGACATTATGATTGTTTCCCCATTTTTTAATATTCGTATTTATATTAAATTATTTAAGTTAATATTCAAAGATATTTGAATTAGTAATATCCAACCATTACTAGTTTCAGAATTGTTATCATTTTCCATTAATCACTGTTCATGGAATTGAACAATAGTTGATTTCTGAACCTTTATACGAAATCTTAAAGAGTTGAGAATGATTTCTTTGTTGAAAAATGAAATTGTCACAGCGCCAAATAAACTATAATTCTTTCTCTCTCTCTCTCTCTCTCTCTATATATATATATATATATATGTAAATATATATATATATATTTACTTTCGTACTTACGAAATGACATTTTTTTGAAATAAAAATCAATATTTGTATATCAGAATTATCAAGATTTGAAGATTTGAATAATCAATATATGAATAAATATAAATTAATTCAAAAATTAAACATAAACTAGATATAAGTTTAACCTTGTATCATAATTTACTTTTATTTAGAAAAGAATATTTTTTTCATTAAAAAGTACAGACATGTATTTAATGCATTATAACTTTAATGGGCATTGTGACATTTTTAAAGAGAAAAATAATAAATATATTAGATACACATTTTTATATATAAATATATACATATATACAAGACATTTTAAATATTTGATTTGTGTCGTTAAAATTTGTTATAAAAGTAAAATTTCAATTTAAGTATCGATAAATGGAATTTCGTTAGGAAGTTAACACAGTTGGTTTTATGAAAATATCCAAATTACACCAAGTTTCTACATGTGCTGTCATGATTAAATATGATATATTTTCTAATAATTTGACAGTTGTAAGTTTATAATCTTGATCAGAATACAAATGTGAAGGAAACAAATATTGTATGCTGTTCAACTCGAATTCGTTCGTGAACGAAACGAGAACCGCAGATACAACATAAGAGTATGAAAAGTCGACAAGTGCGTTGAGTATAAAATATGAGTATGCGATAAACTATGGCGTGCATTATTTGTCGTTATGAGGCCCTTGACTCTTAAAACAAGATACCTCTCCTGCCGGAGTCATGAACCCGCGACCTTAACGCACATTCATCAACAACATTTCTGAGAGAAACTTGAGGAATTTCCTTTTTACAAATTACCAAAGTTGAGCTTTTAAGTTATGGAAGTCGTGCCTTGTGAGTGATGGGATGTCATCATAGATGTATGTTACATATAGCAATATTATTTCTTGTCGGTGTACAAAACTACTAACTTGTTTTGACGAATGCCACCAGAGAAACACGCAGCGATAATAAATGCTATATGTTATTCTCAATCCCATTGTTTACCGCGAATAAATGAAAAGTAAACAATAATAAAGTTCAGGGGAGTGGCGATATATTTTGTAAATATTGTGTTTCTGATGAATGCATCGTTTGTATGTTAACAGAATGTTGCTGAAAAATTGAAGTGAGCTTATGAATTATTTAAGAGATGTTCGAGAGAATATTAAGTCTAGCAATAATACTGTACTGTTCAAATATATTTTTAATAGAAATTCATTTCAACGACGTATAAATATTACCGAGTACATAAATTAGCGTGTTCAATAAAGCATTAAATATTTGCATTATAATTAAACTCCGTTGCATGCCATTCGTATTTAATACAATCATTTTATTATATACTCATTAGATTATAACGTTTGTATTTTTCCAGAAAAAATAAAACAATAAAAATATCATTTTTATTCCTTACATAATAACAAATTTTTGAATGAATTAATCATGTATTATTTAAAAATAGATTAAACTAAATATTGAACTACGTAGATAAAGTTTTATTAATGTCTACTTCAAATGTTGCTTTTCAATTTAAAAGTTACAATTACGAAATTATTGATTAGTAAAAAGCTCTTATTCAATTTTCTTGGAATACGAGCGCTATTTTAAAGACTTTTATTTTTCTTCTAAAATATCGTTTCAATTAGTAATTTTATTACAATTTCTTGTTATTCACAAATTATATTTTGATCACAAAAATTTTCTTTTATATAAAATTTAGTTTAACAAGTTTATATTAATAAAAAAAGATATATAAAAAAACATTTATTTCTTATAAATTTACTGAATAATATATGTTTTTTTTATTTATTTTATTGGAAACTAATTATTACTAAAAGTATTTTCAATCATACGAATTAAATTAATATTTTACGGTACATTAAATAAAATTTAAAAAGTCAACAAATGTATTCATAAAAAATGAGTACTTATCATACAAGACATTTTAGAAAATTGTTTTTATTTAATTATAATTTATTTAAAAATATTAGTGAAAAGTGAATTTAAATGAACATTCGAAATCAATGAGTTTCTTTTATTAAAGATTGCATATCTTATATAGTTCAATAGAAAAAATATAAAAAAAATGATATTTTTTTTTTATAATAGAGAACTTTTCTTTTATATTATTTTTTTCCATGAACTGAAATAATTAGCTTTTTTATTGGAAGTTGGATTATTATAGAAACTTTTATGAATTTACTATCTTAAAAATATGTACAATGTTATAAAGTCCAATTCATGACAGATTAGTTTTATATTTCAATATTCAATTACAAAAAATATTAAACATATATATAAAACTAAACCGCAAAAATATTTGTTTAATACATTATTTCAGTAAAAAAAATATTGTATATAACAAAATGAACAAGATTGAACTGATTTTCTTTAATCAAAATTATAATTATAAAATATATAAAGTAATAAATATTTTTTGTAAAAATATTTCGTTGTAAATTAAATGTTATATTTTCTGAGTTTTTAATATTATAAATGTTTGTAGATAATCAATAAATGTTTATGAAATTCTATGAAATATGCTGATAACATTTTTTAAACGAATATATAATAACAAAAATCATTTATTAAGAATAAAAAAAAAACGTACCGAAATTGCCGTAAGTTGAAATTGACAATTACTTTCTCCGACGATCTGAAAAAAAATAAATTTGATATAGAAATTAAACTGTCAAATAATAATAAAAGATATGTAAAAAAACATAGAATATTAAAGAATAAAATATATCGTGACTTTTTATCGCTGCTGTTTGTATTCACAATTACGTTCAACTTTTCAACAATCAATCTTTTTTATTGAAACGAACAAAAACTGAATGTGTTTTCAATTATGTAACTATAATCATTCATTCAATTTTTATTCTTAATATAGAAAGTTATATAAAATGTTCATTGTTCAAGCTTTCAGTAATATCACTTTGGAAATTACATTTTTCGTGATTGTTTATTAAAATTTTATTATTTTATATTATAATTACGAACATAAAAATTTAAATATTTATTACTTTATTATACAAGTTTCAAAACATTAATAAAAATATTATATTAATTTTATATGAGATATTTGTATTATTTAAACATTTATTTTAAAATCATACAATAGAATAAATCCATTTTAAATTATCTTCGAAATATATTTATAACGACAAATATTCCATTTCTTAAAAAAATATATATTTATAAGTCTTGTTATAAACCTTCGAATGTCATCAACGTTTCTCAACATTTTATTGAAGAAAATTATTATCGTATAGAATTCACTTATATAGAATAGAGGGTTAAAGACAGAAAATATAATTTTCTCTCATATGTTTTATGTGTACATAAACGAAATGATGAACAAACAGAATTTCAGTTTCTCGGAAATGGAAAACCAAACAAAATTGAAGAGGATAGTAATATAGTCTTATTATGTACACATAACTGAAATACGTAGAATATTCACATTTTTATTAAATGTTTATATATATATATATATATATATATATATATATATATATTATATAAATAAAATTCGTTGTGTATGTAAATGTTCAAGTAAATTAAGTGTAATAAAAAGTAACATGAATTCACATTTTATAAGGATAGCATAATTTTATTTTAATTCTGTGCGTGAACTTTGTCAGGAACGTAACATGTAAAACGTAAATAGCCTAATATACAAAATAAAAATTCGTATTCATACCAGTGAAAAAATATAAAGCAACGTTAATATAAAAATAGCAATGAAACAAAGTATTCGTAATATAAAAAAGAAACATTTTATTGATCGTCAACTGACTGCAAAGGGTCGTCGACCCGAATCATCTCGTGTGATCGGTCGTCAGAACAAGGGGTGACATGATAAGTGTTACTTTATTACCCAGGCCATCACCTTATTTACCAATGGTGTGTATATAACGTGGCTAATTCACCGGAAGATGTACATAGACGTGTATTTTGGTTTATTCAGCCACACGCATGCAGAATCCTTTGTAACAAACAGGACCTCGTGTCCTGACACTTTCCGTTCCTGATATAGACGTATCTTTTACGTTTGTGTGTCGCGCGCGTGTGTGTATGTACGAACGTTGGATGTGTGCGAGAGACAGGAATTGTGTGAAATTCACTCTAAATTGTTATACACCTACATCTCTATAGGTACATTTAACTTACACGTGCTTTCGTGTGTGATTGTATGCGTGCAGACATTGCTAATGTTACTAAGGTGTTGAGATTTTATGTTCGTTAATTTTCGTACACGTACGAGAACGTTTGTCACGATTGCACATTCATGCTCTTACATTAATGTGCAATTTATGTTTATTTTACGAGTTATATATTTATTCGCATGAAATCGTGTTCAAAACACAAATGATATTATCTTTATTTTAATATAAAATTAACAAGTATACAAAACAGTACAGCGAATTATAAAAAATTATGTTTTTATAAGATACAATGCTATTGTTGAGAATTTGTCACGTGGATATGTAACTTTTTTTCGTTTCCGAAATTAATCTCATAATTTTAATTGTAAACATTGTCATAAAACTTACTACAAGGATAAATAACGATTTAGTATTCACGTATTCAATTTAAAAACGTTTTGAAATTTTAAAAGTATACATATTTTTCTAATTTTTTCGATGCTTATCACATTGAAAATAAAAATAAATTAAAATAGGTAATATATTACAAGTATGATAAATTGCAAAAATGGTAATAAATTTTCGAAAGTGACAAACATGGTATTAAGACAGAATCGAAATCTTAATAGAATTAAAAAAATAAATATTATGAAATTAATGTAAAACATGGAAAATAAAAAGTACAAGCATAAATTAATATTAAGTTGCTTTAATAGATTTTATCACAATATAAAAATAAGGGTATTAAATATTTTGAAAATATTACTTTATTTCATGTTGCTAACGTTGACAACACAAGGTCAAACTAGATTAATATTTTGAATAATGTAAAGAATATAAGTAAATTATAACTTAAACGATCCTAAACAACACTAAATAAATTCCTAGAAAATAATTAAAATACGCTGTTATTAATAGGTTTATTTTTTTTATTATTTATACACTTTATACAATATAACTAATTATAAAAATAGACTTCTTTTCACAGTAAAATGAATTCATATTTTTTTTACAAAAAATTACGAAAATCTATTTCGTTATTTTATCAAGATTTATCAATATTTGAATTCTAAATATAATTTACATATAGTTTTTTTTAGTTAAATTTTTATTTTCAGAAATATATTAGAAATTTTCTGACATTACAAAGGTTCATATTCTAATAATTATGTACGAATATTAAAGATAATAATTACTTGTAGTTACTTACCTTTCACGTATGTTTAAGTTCATTGTTCGTTTCTAATTAAGGAACGTTCATTTTCAATAGGTGTGTACGTTTTTCCAAGAATATATAAAATATTATAATCAATATTGACACATAAACCTCAATCAACATACCATTTGTATGTTGCTATTTATTTTATATGGTCTTAAAAAATCAAGGCGTGTAGAAATGTTTGTTACTCTCATCTACAATTACTTTATTAGTATTATTGAAATGTCACGTTGACATAAATAACACTAAATAATTACGCGACGAAAGATTGTTATTAATTTACAATCTATAATTTAAAACCATTATAACGCCTATTTTACATTATTCAAAGAAACATAACATGTCACATTGTACATATTTATAGAAGTCATGCATATTTACATTCAACAACAAAAGTCTACAGTAATCTTATTTTTCCATAACGCACGCGTTGTTTCAAGCGGAAGCATTTAAACCAAACTTCCGCCGACGTTTTCCGCCTATAGAAACTGAAGTTGTGGTTTAGTGGAAAACGTGTGGTAGTGTATTCGCATTAAACCGCTTTTTTCTACTGAACGGTAAAGACGTATGGTGTTCCTTTTCATGTCTATTGAACCTTTTGTACGTAGTCATTCAATCGAGAACATGAAAAACTAGCCCACACGTATGCACGGTTTTAGTAACACGCACACTTTTATACCTTTACGGTAACAAACTGTGAAACATATTTTAAAAAATAAATAAAAAATTTGGACAAGTTTCAAGTTTTATCATCGAAATATATTTGACCAGAAAATTTATTCACTATAAAGATTAAAGTTTTTTTTTTATTTTTTTGATCATAAAAAAGTCTATTAATAACATTTCACGAATTACTAAAATCATAAATATTTATAAAAATAATTAATATGAAATATTAGGATTGGATAATAAGAATATTTTTAAAGTAGAATTTGAATTATTAAATATTTTTATTCAAATAATCTCTTATGAAAATAATTTATTTTAATAATACATTCATATAATATTTTTCAAAATAAAATTATAAATTTAAATATGTTTATATATACTTTTATAAGGAGACATTTATAATAAAAAAGTAGCAATTAATCAAACAACTATAATATATTTGATTTATATCTGAAATCTTCTTTCGTAAAAAATAATTTTCTGAATAAAAAATATTAAATATGAAATTTTGTTACTAAAAAAAAAAAAAACAGTTATAAATATTTTCGAGATAAATAATTAGTTTCATTATACAAATCAGCAGATTAGTTATGAAAACATAAAAAAGTAAATTATTTACAAATATATAAAAAAAATCCACAATAGTAAATTTGGTATAAAATATAATAATTATTTGCTATTGTTCTGAAATAAATTCCACATTATCAACTTTTAAATAATCAAATAAGTTTTTTAATATTCAAAAATAAGTTATAAGGAAATTAAACATTTAGATTTTATAGGTAGATTTTATAACACAATGCTCTGATGATGATGGCATCGCTATCGAAATGCGCAATAGCCTATTGTAATAAACAACAAAAGTGAACAATAAGTGATTATTGGACATTTTCTAATAACTTGTGGTGTTGATAATTCATTTGTGTGAAAACATAAAGATATTAAAGTTATTACTATCTTTATACTTAAATATTATCCACATGTTATAAGATTTTATTATTATTTATTGTTGATACTTGTTTGCTTTTAAGTATTTTAATATACCATCATTTTCAAAACAAATTTCATGTATGTTCTTTGAAAATGACTGCATCGTCACCAAAATATGCAAGGAAAAAAGGGGTGAATAATAATTAATGAATACTTTAATAAAATTATATGGCATTGGGGCATGATTAAAAAATAACAGGGAAAGATAAGAGTATATTAAATACACTGCAAGTATTGGTAGAGATTGATTTATATTTGTAGTGAGATAAAAACAGATTTCTTTATATATATATATATATATATATATATATATATATATATATATATATATATATATATATCATCAGCCTCTTTCTATCTATTAATAGATGAAGATCTCTCAAAATTTTCCACTTTGACCATTTCAACTCTTTTCTCTTCCAATCTATTCCGAAGAATTTTCTTATCTTTGACTCATCTATCAATGGGTTATTTCTTGTGATTTCTTATATATCTAGGTTCCCAATCAATAACTTCTTTTGTCCATTAGTGGCTCCCTCTTCTTGCTACATGACTGGCCCATTTCCATTTCAAACTTCTTACTTTTATCATAATATCCTTTATAAATATATATATAGTATTCTTAAAATAAATATTTACCATAAGCCCTTTGAAAAGACCACTGATTATTTGCTCTAATTAAATGTTTTTAATTCAAATCACGAAATCCTCACCTTTAAAGATTATCTTTTATTTAACAGATTATCCACAATTTGTCTTTCTGTTACAGAGAAAAAAGAAAATGAAAGACGACAATATAGAGCTTTTAGATTTAAAATAAACGTAATTCGATATCTCGCGATTTATTATTATGGAAAAATACCTTTAATCAACAATATCAAAGCTCTTTGTGTATTTATAGCAACGAAGATAACGTGCTCACCCCCATAACATAAATCTTTAAAACAGTACAAAGTGTGAAACAAGCTGTACGCACACATCACAAGAATCAGAGGGGTTGAACGTGGCTTTGACCGCGGCGGTGTCCGCGGGGGCAAACGGGACCCAATGTGCCTTCGCTGTCGTCGCAAACGAAAGGTTGACGGGGAGAAGGGTAATGTTAATGTGATTATAACCAGCCAATGAATCACGGTGTTTTGAACGAACGTTACGAGTTAGTTCCCCTTCGCCACGAGCTTTGAAAAATCAGTACGCAAGTGCAGAGACGCGTAAATTGTAAACAGGTAGACGACGGATGGGTGGTAGGCTGGCAGGTGAGTTGCGACCGGGGGTGGTGCTAGCTAGTTGATTTTTTATAGACAACGATGCGAAACAACCTTTTGAAATAATATTAACGAACACAGGACAACACCACCAATGGACAAAATAAAATCCACAACATTTCAGTTAAGTAATGTCGATGGAGTTTTTCTTTTTGAAGCTATTTTACGGGCAAATAATTTTTTTCAAATTAAATTCATCAACAAATCATAACCGTACGTGTTTATGTATAATTATTTGAACATTGGGATATTTATTTGTATGATATGAATAGTACACAAGATAAATAAATGAATTTTCGAACAATAAATACATAACGAACAGAAAACTTATTTCATTTTCATTTGAATATGATTCAGAACCTTTTTATTATTTCATCATTAATCTTTTCAACGCTAAATTACCTTTTGAATATTTTTGAATTTAAAAAAAATCTTTGTTTTGTTATCTTACATATATTCACTTAAAAAAGATCAATTTTGTCAGTAATTAATTATTTTAATTATTAATTTTTACAATTAATATATTTTTTAACAATATAATGAAAATATGATTTCGTAATATTTATTTATATATATATATATATATATAAACATAAAAATAATTATCTGTATACTTTTTTATTTAAAATCATTCAATTAAGCATTTAAATAAAATTAACTTCGTTAAAAATTAATTAATTAATACATATATATATATATATATTATATTTATTAGAAAAATGTTTAAACTGTTAATTAATTATAAAACAATTTGAATACATTTTGATCCAAATTCGTTAATCTTGATTTAGTATTTTATTTATCGAATGAAAATTATAGTTTATTGAATATATTAATCGATATAAAGTTTTAATCTGTTTTAAAAAAATGTGTATACAAAAAATAGAATTTTATTATTATTATTTAGTCTTTATTATGCTATCAAGGAGAATATTTCGAATATAGAAATAAATATGGAAATCAAGTATACTAATAATAGTAAAATTAAGATCTATATATAAAAAAATTTTAATAAAGAAAAAAATTGAACCTTAATTGAACTACCTGTAAAATTAACTTCATATACCTCCAAAAATTTGTTCAAATGTAATATATTAGATGCATACCAATCTTTATATTGTTTGAACAGTATGCAACGTTTATAATTTTAAATAAAAAAAATATTAACAAGTAAAAGCAATATTTCAATTAAATGTGCTTTAATATATATATACATATATATATATATATATATATATATATATATATATATATATATATATGTATGTTCTGTATATATTTGTGTAATATTCATTTTAAATATTTTCTTATATAAAAATAAAAAAATTAAGTAAAAATATATGTATATTATTTTTACTGAATGTATTTATATTGAAAGCTTATTTATCAACTTGAGGCAAAATAAAAATTGCACAAACATACTTGTTGATACAGTATATACAAATATGGTTAACAAATATAAACTCTCTACAAAGAATAAATATTATAAACAAACAAAGGCAAAATGGAATATATATTTAAAGGAAAATCATAAAAAATTAAATCAGACAACATACTGTCGTATAAAATAAAACCAATTACTAATATAAACACAGTCGTAAAACACTGCAAATCATTGGACCAAGCTTTAAGCGAAAATATGATGATAGTCGATCGATATTGTAGGACAGAGGAGACATAACGACCAAGCGAAATTGTTGATTGAACCATAACAAATACTCAAATAGTGGCGCACCTGCATAAACAAACCAAAAAGATGCTGCACAAACGCGTTCTTTCTACTCTTTGATTTTTTTTTTTTGGATGCGTTTACGTAATTTCACTTGAAAATTGTAATACTTCTATTAAATTTATTCGAGATTTTTTACTTACATCAATTTTTCATGCGGAATAATTTTGAACACAATTTAAATTTCGTTTTTTAAAGAAAATATAAATTTCTAGAAAAACTTATCTTTTTTATTTAGAATCTAACGAAGGAATAAACATCAAATTGAAAATAACTAAATATCTTTAATAAATTTAATTCAATCTATTTAAAATCAATATAAAATTTATTAATAATAAAGACAACTTTTCAAAATATTATCAAGATCGAATTTTCGATATAACATCATATATTATAGTTCAAATTAATAAACAAATTCATATGTGTCTGTCACATCTGCTGCGACATGAACACTAAAGCACAATTCATCCACGTCATTTTATTTGCTATATAAATGGGGAAAGGTCAATATTTATTTTCATTTTTGATATTTATTTAAGAGTTTTAAATTTACTGTTTGATATAACTGTTTTAAAAATTTGATTATATTTTTTTGAAATATTCGTGTAAAAATAATTCAATTTTTTTATATTAATTTATTTTTTATGATTAAGATTTCTGTTTGTTATTTGAATCATTTTCATAGAAAATCGGATAAATTTATTAAATATTTTTTGATTAAATTGATAATTTAACTTTTATTGTAAATCAATGTTCTATATATTTTTATTATAAAAAAATCAATAGTATAATTTATAATTACACTTTACTGGAGTATTATTAACTGTTGAAAGCGTTAATATTATATGTAACATTTAAAAAAAATGTGTAAGCATATAAATTAAAACTAACATTAAAAAAGGTAACTTTAAACAGTAATTCAATAATTTTAAGACCAAAAGTGTAGCATTAATAATATGTTATAAAAATAAGACTTTAAACTAAAATTATTGATTTTGGTATATCAGTTTTATTAATATATATTTTACGATAGTAGCAGTTATTAATAAAAAAATATAGTATTTTTTGCAAATACTTTTTTTCGATATATATACGAGTATATTTAAAAAAAATATGGTACGTTAGAGTAAACATGAAAAGTTTAAAATAGAAATAAGCCGATAATATAGCAAAAAGAGAAGATATCAGTGAACAAGAGAAATCGACAAGGAACTTAAATATATATAAGCCTATGAAAAGGTCCATGGATAGATGGGATAGAAATATAAGAAAATTTGTTGAAACAGACTAGAAAAGAAGGGCATTGGGTCAGTCAAAGTGAAATTTTCAAGGTAGACTTTCAACCAGTAATGGATAAAAAGATACTAATGACGATGAAAAAAAATATATTATATATACACGTATATATTGAAAAAGTATCAATTAAAAATTAATTTGGTGGTTTTAAATAATATGAATAAATACAGAACGATGTTATATAACACATGCATGTTTTTTCTTTAAAAATGAATCACGGATTTAGAATACCATTAAATTTTTTCGTTCAATAAGCTCAAAAATGACTTATTTCAATTTATTTTTCATTTTATGACGTCATCATTTTTGGTACAAGGACCAAAGAATATTTCTCTGCGAAGGTTTATAGCATGTAGATGAAACAATATAAGAACAATATATCACTTATAAAAAATATTTATAAAATAAACATTAACACGAATGAATCACCTACTTCTAAAATTATAATTTTATATAAATATTCAATAATCACTTAGAGCTCACTTTATTCGCTGATGCGCATTTCGATTGCCATTTCATCATCGTAAGAGTGTTGTATTATAAAATTTTCGTTGCATTATAAAAACAAATAATGCATATAAAAAATGTCAATAAAGCAATATTAGAAAATGATGAAACATACTATAAAAAGAATGTAAAAAAAGATGTGAAGTAATATTATAATTCCTCATAAAAAAGGTAAAAAATATATACAAGTTTTAATAAATAAATCAAAAATATACAAACATACAAATGTATATATAAGAAAAAAATATTAGTAAATGATAAATTTAATTGTTTAAATAAGAATAATGAAGAAAATACTTTTACTTAAAAATAAACAATTATTGGAAGTAATAATGATGGTGATGATGGCTTTAAATTAAATTATGTTGCTTTCTTTCTTATTAAAAATATAAGAAATAAAAATTAGACTGTAATTTTGTTTTTCTTAAAAAAAAAATGAAACAGTAAACTAAGAAATTTTCTTGAGTAAAGAAAATATTTTCAAAAATACTTAGTAATAAAATATTCCTTTTTTTTAACAATTAATAACTTCATTATAATAGTAGTTGATATATAAAATTTACATAAGACACTTTTTAGAATACTTTCCTCTTACTCACGTTGAAGATTGAATTTTAATAACATAAGTACAAAAAATATAAATGGTACGTAATAAATACAAAAATGAGTGTATCAAATTGATTAAAAATTTCAAATTGTGTCGAAGATAGTAGTTTCATTCAGTGCATTTGAACGACTTACTTCTTTAAAAGGTAAGTAACCTCTATAAATTGCAGTGGAAGTACTAAAATGGTGCAATAACATCCGAAATGTCATGTTCTTCTGTTCCTCAGTCGAACTACAAGTTGTTTTGTTATGGAAGGGATAAACAGAAAGGTAAGTATACACAGTCGACACTACAACCCCTCAAACCCCTTAGACAACGCAGCCCGACACGTCACATCGATTCGGAGTAAAGGTTGATGCTCCATGGGGAGTCTGTGTTGGTATGCTATAGAATTAAATAACTGATAAGTGTTTCTAGTAATTAATATATACTTCATTTGTACTGAAATGCATTTCTGATAACACGAACTTGAATCTAAGTTATCTAAATCAGTATAAGGGATGAACTTAATTAAGCATAAAACGTTTAAAGTTAGTTATTTCTCTTCGTTTTATACGCGAGTAAAAAATATTCAAGATACAATTTAAAATAAATAACTTGAATAATATTTTCAATCATTTAAATAAGCTATAATTTTTAGTTTAAAAAATAAAAAAATAATTTATAATATTACATTTAATAGAAATATTTTTTATGTTTGATATATTATTTTTTAATTTCTAATACGGAAGTATGATAATAAAATTGTTACTTTAATATTAAATTCCTTAACATAAACGTTCCGTGTCATTATTAGTACATCTTGTCACGAATATTTCCAGGTCTTGTGTTTTCTTCGGGCAATTTTGATACTCGAGAATATCAAAGCTACTTGAAGATTGAACAGAAAAGGAAACTAGTATGGTAAGATGGTATACTAGTAATTTCAAGTCTTTATACAAAAAGTTAAAATACATTGAAAGAATTAAAAAGTAATGAAAAAATAATTAAAATTTATTTATTTTTATTTAGTAATTAAACTAATATTAATTTTATTATTAAACTTTGTTGTTTATTGTTAGAAATATTTCGGATTTGGCTTATTAAAAAATGCTTAAGTATTTCTTGTCTAATATTTTTTTTATAATTTAAATGCTATTATTGTTAAAAAATTAGATTAATCTGAAAATATAATTACATTTATTATTTCTTCAGCTTAATAAATAATAATATTCCATTATCTTTTACTACTTAAGAATGAATTCTATTAGCAACTATTTTCTAATTTATATTAAATTACATTAAAAGTTTTTGTAACGATATTATATTTTACGTTTTATTAATTATGCAAATATAAAGTGAAAGCATAGAACGATTTAACGTATATTAAATAGTTCATAGGACATTTTTTTTAAAAAAAATACATCAATTATTGTAAATGTAATGATTCTTACAAATTATTTGTTTATAATTTTTTGATACAAAATTATATTAAAATAATATTAATAATAAAATATTTTTTTTGTAAAAAAAAAATCGTCTTCTAAATAAAATGTAATTCATATTATAAAGTATAAATATTTAAGAATTCGACGTATTTGACTAAGATTTTATTTATTATACATTTCACTCAGATTTTATTATAATTAAATTTGTCTGTTTTATTACTATAAAATTATAGAATAAATTAAAAATAAATAATCTTTTTAAATTTAAAACATACACATTTTTATATTTAATTTAAAAAAACGTTGATTCATAAAACATTCAGGTTAGTATTTTTTTCATTTCAACACTTTCATTATTTATTCAATTTATATGATTTGTTCTTTTCAATTTAAATAATTTCCAAATTTATATACAATATTTACTCTATTGTATTGTTTTACAAATGCTACTGTTAGATCATATTTTAAACAAATTGTTGATAGTACTACAATAGATTCAAATAAAATTACAATGGCAAATACACACAAGGCAATTAAATAAATACAATGTTAACACCAAGCAAAATACATAATTTAAATAATGAACTGGGTATTTAAAATGTATATTTCATAAATCAATGACAAAATGTTGTTTTATTAAATATTTCAATTACAAATTGTGTTATATTTTCGAGGTTTGTTAATAAACATACACATATGTATGTATTTTTGTTAAAGTGTACATATATATATATATATATATATATATATATATATATATATAAATTTCATTTTCGATATTTATATATAAATTGACAATAAACTTTTTATCAAATAATACTTTGTAAGAAATTCAATTTAAATTTAATAAAAAGAATCATTAAAAGAATATAAAGAAACAATAACTGTAACAAATGGAAAACAATGACTGTCTCAAAGTTTAATGACTTTTTTAAAGGTTCTCCGTTATTTCTTTAGATATTAATTAATTACTTTTATGATTAATTTAATTTATTAATCATAATATCAATTACTTTAATATATTCTTTAATCCAATCTTTTAAATTATGAAAAGTTATTAATATTTACGTAATATTTTTTAAAATCATTTGATAAAAATTATCATTTGTAATGGATTGCTTTTTATCTTATAAAGTAAAAATATATTATAATTTCATTAAGAAATAAATAATTAATTTTGGATTGTAAATGCAATAACATACGATCATACTTATAAGAATTTTTATATATCGAATATTATATATATATATATATATATATATATATATATATATATATATATATATAATGTTATGTGTATAAAAAAATATATTTATATTATATAATAAACATATAATAATTTAATAATATAGAATAATTCTCATCGCTGTTACGTTGAAAAATAACATTTGTTATAGAATATACCTAAATAACTCTCAAAAAAAAAAACAAACTATATGACTATGAGATTGAATTTATAATAAGTAATAAAAACTAATAGAGTTCCCGTAATAAAAAAATAATACCATTTCAAAATTCATTATTTTCTGTAAATATATTCAAACGAATGATAACAACTAGGCAAGGTAAGTTATTTACTCTATTTTTCTCTTACAGTTTTCAGATTCTTGTTATAAAAAATGTGTAAGTATACATACGAATAAAATATTCATTTTAATATAAAACTAGATATATGTACCGTACATATATACTATATATATATATATATATATATATATATATATATATATATATATATTAAAAAAATCATTTTTATATTAAACTTGCTATAGAAAACCAAACTCTATTATATATAAAAAATCGTTTATTACATTTTAAGTTTTTTTTTTTAAAAAAACTAATTAAAAATTAACAAATTTCTTCAACCCATCAAATATTTTATGAAGAAAATGGTCATTTTCTAAATATCTTTTTATCAATATTTTAAATGATTAATTTTTTTTTTAATATTATATATATATATATATATTAGGTTGGCAAATATCTCCCTTCCGCCTTCTGGTCTTTTGAATTTCGCAGCTATGTAAAAAAAAAAAAAAAACGGAAGGGAGAACTTGCCAACCTAAGATATATATATATATATATATATATATATATATATATATATATATATATATATATATATAAAATTTACCGTAGAACTTATATTAATAATCTCGGATAATAAAGTTATAGTGTACAATAAAATACTTATTAAAAAAACTATTCATAATAAAATGTTCTTCAATAAATTTTAATTTTGTAAATGATTGTTTATTAACTTATTTTTATATTAAAAAAGAAATATTGCAACAAAATAATTTTGTACTATGTTTTAAATTATATTTTATTAAAAAAATCAGGAATTATTATCATTAAAATATGAGATTCTACTATAATTAAAATGTCATTTAGGATGTGTTATACACATGGATTAAAGAAAATAACTAATAATTTTGTAAGATTTTTATATTATTGTAATAAATATTATTAGAAATTATATTGTGTAATTATATATATATATATATATATATATATATATATATATATATATATATATATATATAAAACATAAGGGATAAATATCGAAATATTTAGATCCTTTAATGAAAAAAATAGAGTTACAGTATTTATTATTTTAGTAAAACATCTGTTGTTACTTAAATATATACCGACAACAATGCACTAAAGTAAAATTATTTTTTAATGAGCTCGTCACATAATGAACTTAAATAATCAGTTTAAAATCTTTTTTCAGTTTTTCGTCATCAGCAAATTACCTGCCACCAAGACATTTTTTAAGTAGACTAAACAAGTAATGATGGAGCAGCGTAAAGTCGACACTGTGAGAAGATGCTGCATTACTTTTTACTTAAATTATTTTCTTTTTTAATTTATTAAATGACAAGTACTTTACGTAAGGAATTGTTGTTCTTATCTTTTAATGGAACAAGTGATTAAGTAATAATAATGACTGTGCAGAATAATACTTTAATTTATTTAATTTCCCATAGTAATGTTTATGTATTTCAGATATATATATATATATATATATATATATATATATATATATATATATATATATATATATATATATATATATAAACATACACACATACATGTAAATCATTATATGACAATCTAATGCTAAATCAATTTTTATCAATATAAAAATCTACATTTTTCTTTTTTTGGACATATATTTAAAGAGAACTTAATATAAATGAGTAGGGGTGATTTATTGATGAAATTAACATAGTATTTTAGATGAAAATTTTATTTGTAAAATATTAATCATTTTAATAAAACGTAATTTTTGATATTACTTATTTTGAAAAAAATATATATTAATGTATTCCATTTTTTTATTAATAAAATTAAGATATTAAGAAAGAAAAAATAAATCTTTAAAAAAGACGTAACAAAGATTTCAAATAACTCTGGTAAAGAAAATGATAAAGAAGGAAAGAAGATATAAAAAGAAATAATTAAAAGTTAACAAAAATTTAAGATGGGGAGTCAAAAAATTAATAATTATGTTAAAAATAGATCGACATAAATATAGAAAAAAGTATCAAAAATTGGAGTATTTGTGGAAAATTAATCAGTGACTTACACAAAATGTCTTCTAGGAATAATTTTCCAGATGTTGAAATTAATGACACTAAGTATGTCCCAATATATATACAAGGGTCGTTTGATAAGTATGGTAAAAAAGTAAGAAAAACTAAATTGAAAAATTTATTTAAATTAATTAATTAAATTAAACAATAAATAAATTTACCATACTTATAAAACGACCCTCGTATATATATAGGTGTTTTTTTAAGCGTAATAGAACTTTAATTTAAAACCCTATTGAAACTTATATCCAACCTAAAAAACATACTTATCATACCTATTTGTAAAAATGCACACATCTGAATATATATAAGGAGAGTTTTTTTTAAGTTAGATAGAACTTTTTATAGAGATTCAATTTAAAGTTCTATCACGTTTAAAAAACATCATATATATATATATATATATATATATATATATATATATATATATATATATATATATAAATAAAATAGTATGTTTGATGTGAGCAGCGAGTAAGAAAATTTACATTCTTCGCAAAGTCATGTTTTGATTAATAAAATAAAAATTATTAAGAAATTAATTCAAATTCTCATTTTTTTTATAAAAAATGATTTTTTTTATTTTTATATATATTTTTTTATAAAATAGGTATGAACAATAAAATCGAGAAAATGTAACTATTTTTTGAAATTGAAATGTAATTTTTTGAAGAAATCTAACTCATTTTTTTATATTTTCAGTTGAACGTAATATTTTTTAAATGTATTTCAAAATAAGAGAGAATAATGAGTAAAGATTGAAGAGGTTTAAAATTTAGCAATGATTATATATATATATATATATATATATATATATATATATATATATATATATATATATATATATATGTATGTATGTATGTGTGTATGTATTGGAAATAAATAATTGTAATTGAAGTTGCACGTATAATGTAAAACATTAATGTAAATGTAAAATTTATTCAAAAATTTATTTCATTACTTAAAATCGTAAAAAATACATTTTAGAATATAATTAGATAATAAACACACATATTAAACAAACATAATGTTATAGTCATCGTAAAATTCCTCTGACATAAAACACCTTATTGTCTTACGACATAATACCTTCACTGGTTAGCACCGAGTCGCACAATGTTGCCAACTGGCGTCTCGCGCATTCCACAGCCGCGAAACGCAAGCAACTGGAGGTTTGGCAACGTCATTCACAAACATTGATTCTTTTCCATTATAAATAGTACGCAAAAAATACGTTCCTATATATCATCGCTCCCTACCAACCCCTCCCGGGCGTAGACATGTTTTGTGGAGCGGAAATTTCATTTTATAACTTTTTGTAATAGTCCGGAGTTTTTTTTTACGTTGTTTAATACATTAAATGATTTTCATTTCCTACCTCTAATCATACAGATACGAAGTCCGATAATTAAAAATACGGATAATGGAATATATGATGTAAATATGTAAATGCAGCAAGTGACTGGAAAATTCAATTAAATTAGATACATGTATTGAATTCACTTAGAACATTTAAGAATAATTTAAATGTAAAAATGTAAAATTAGCAATTCAGATATATTTTATTTTATGTGTACAATATGTTTTATATGTTCATCAAATAATATTTAATAAAAACGAAACTGCCTAAGCCTTATTTTTTTTATTCAAAAAATACAGTTTGTTTGAGAGTGTAAAGTTAACCACGTATATACAATACATACACACGCAAACACACACACTTTTATATATATATATATATATATATATATATATATATATATATATATATATATATATATATATATCTTAAAAATCAGATTTGAATGAAAACAGTACATACACAAATTCAAACTGAATAAATATAAAAGATAAGATATTGTTTACGAGAATAGAAACTTTTACTGTTGTAACATTATACTCTAAACAATGTTAGTACAGTATTTAATTATACTAAAGTTTCATATCTCTAAAAAACTTTAAAAAAAATCTAACGTATAAATTTAGATATTTTATAAATATTCTGAAATAATGTTAACTTTAATTTACATTTTTAATCAGTATTAGAATATTATTTTTTAGTTTTTAAAATGAAACATACGAATATGCCATGGAAATATAGAATTAATACATTTTCGAATTACTATTTTTTCTATTACAGTCTGTTCATCAAATATGTATTCATAGAAATTTAAATATTAATATGTATAATTGATTCGCGGATAAATCGTTATATAATTATCTATAATCCAAATTGAAATCATTAATATATATCAACTATTTGATAGTTTTATTCATAATATATAGTAAACTATAACTCATTTTTATTCATAGATTTTCAAACACATTGATTTTATGTTTGATATAAAAAAATTGTAATTAATTATGAATTAATATATAAAATTTGTATAAATTATTTTTATACAAACTTTATATATTATTAAACTTGAAATAGATTCAATTTGATTCCATTATCGAAAATTAATTTAAATTAAAATAATTTGTATACAGAATAAATTACATGTATTTATATAATTGCTCATAATTCATTACAATAAAATAATTATAATTTATAAATTATTTTATTCAGTCAATAGTTTAAAAATACTTTTATTATAAAAATTATTAATAATTTACATATTAAATATATTTCCACCTTACATTTTACTAATTTTTCCGTATTAATGAAGCATATATTGCATATAAATTTTAATTTGTTTTCCAATTAACAATAACTGATAATTTTATTTGTAATTACAGTAAATAAATACAAAAATAGCATTCATGAATTTTCAGGTATGCTGATTTAATGATTAAAATACATAAAGCGCACGTAATTAATCATGTTTTGTGCTATACTTAATAATTTTCAGAACAGTTTACGTTTTATAAAATTTTAAAAAATGTCTAAAAATAACCATAATTATAATTTATTAATGTATTAATTTAAATAAAAAATTTTCATATATAAAATGATGTTGTTTATATTAAATTTATGTATTGGGATTTTATTTATTAGTACATTTTTTAATATGTTATTATTTTAAAAATAGTTTTGTACATTAACAAACGCATTAGTAATCATCATATTAAATATATATGTATTTTTAATAATCATTCTGTAATAATAAAGTACATAATGCTTACAAATTTTATTTGCTCTAAATCCTTTTTTAATATTACAAAAATATTAAGCAGAAAAATATTTTTAATTTGTAAATATAAAACTCTTGAGAAATGGAATTGGATCTAAATATAAAATCATTTTTTTGTCTTAAATCTTAAGAGAATATTAGTTTGTTTTTTAAGAAATTAAAAAACTATATTTTAATTTAATTTTTATCTACAATATTTATTAATTATTTTTTATGGTTCTGTTTAGAGTTTACAAAGTCAATTATTTCTGCATCAACTGTTAACATTATAAATATATATATTCAAAGTTATACAAATGATATTTTCGTAGTATTATATGCAAAGAAACTTAAAGAAAGCAGTATTGATCGAAATCAAAACTAATTTCTTCAAATATAAATAAAGTTTATATTTAATTCAATAAATAATACGTTCAACATTATCGACACAAATAAAAACAACGTAAGTTTTCTTGAACACCTTTTTTCAAGAAACATTCATAGTATTACATGCCTGCTGGGAATAAGAAATGGAAATTTTATATCTAGCAAGTAAAGACGTGAAGTATTAAAACTTTTCAGTGTTCATTTAAAAGTGTCGGTAATTTACCGTGCAAACAGTAAAACTTCATAATGGCTTATATTCATAAGCAAAACACAAAAAGTTATTTAAACAGAGTGGAAATTAAGATTAGCTTTTCACTACGTCAAATATTGTATAAATGAAACGAGAAATAATGCCATAAAATTAATTAAAATATTTTATTGAGCAAACTTTATTATTACTTATTTCATTATGTTTCCATTAAATTTACGGTACTTGTATTATTAGACCTAATATATAACATGTTAATCGATTTTCAATTATGAGTGTATGGTGATTATTTTATAATAGCTATTTCGCTTTCAATATTTATTAAAGAAACCTTGAATCATTATTTTTATTTAAGAAATTAGTTCTTTATTACCAAATACATTTTTTATGTTGTTGTTCACGTAATGTATAATTAATAACAAAGTTTATTCAACAACGTTAATGTATTGATATTTTTTTATATAAAAGCTTCGAAATATATTTTCCAAAATGATCTTTAATTATTATTATACTAAATTTAATAATAATATACGATATTTAATAAAATACAACCTAAAGCAAACGTTTAATAAAATTTTAATTAACATTCAAATTTGTAAGCTAGTGTTAAAACAAATATACAAGTACGGATTGTAATTAAAATTGCCGAGTTTTTTATAAAAATATTTATATATACATACATACATATATATTCGTATAAAATATAGAATTTTAATTAAACTAAAATTTAATAATTTTACATACAGAATGTTAAAAAAATATTTTTTATACTTTACATATTTAATATAAAATCTCTGTAAAAAGCCATTTATAAAGAAATAATTTCAACATATAAATATTTAATTAATCAAACAATTTACTTTTTTGATTAATAAATAATTCTTAAAAAGCATTACCCAGATTTTATATGTCGAGTTGGATCTTTAATTGATACTGATAATAAATTATTAAAACTCAATCGTTCAATTAACTTTCTATGTAAAATATTATATTTTTTTTTACTTTACTCAAAGTATATAATTACTATTGAGAAATGATATATTATTTTAGAGAGAAAAAAATTAATATAACTATTAGCTATGATTTATGTTATAACAAGATTGATTAATCGAAGTTGAAAGACACTTTAATGATAAACAAATATAAAAAATACATCTATAACCGGTTGGACCGAAACATATTGAAAGTGTTTTAAGTACTATCTATGAAACTACATGTATAAGAACATATTTTTTTAAATTTAATAAGATTATAATCTTAAAAAGAAATAAAGTAGAAAGAACTGTGAAATATTATGAATAATAAATTTAAAATATATAAAACTATTCACATATACAAAGAGATATTACACATACACATTTTTTATAGATATTTTTCTGGAAATTACTATAAAAAATCGATGGATTAACAAGTGGAAACTTTCTGTTCACGTATTACTAGTAATTAGATTACCTAGAAATGCAGATTATAAGTAATTTAATATTATATGTGTAGTTCATAAAGTAATCATACACTTAAAATCACAATTCAAAGAATACTTATAATGATTAAGTTTTAAATAAACTTTTGTTTGAGTACAAAGTATCGTTCAATGTTAATATTTAAATATATTAAAACTCTTACAAAATTATTCATTCTGCAATATATTATAAACTTGTATTATTAATTTTTAAACCGGAACTGAAAATATTCATCGAGTGTATAACAGAAATATTTATTATTTAAAAAAAGAACTTTATTCTCATTTTATTTCATAAACAAATCATGCAAATTAACAATACCTCAAGAAAGAATTTTAAATGTTTTATAATATGTACTTAATACGAATATCTTATTTTCTATTTAAAAAACTACACGGAAACATTTCTATTACAAAGTTCTGCAACTCTACTACGCTAATGCCAGTGAAAATTATTTAGTTAAGATTCAACTATTATTAGAGTAGTAGCTAAAATTTTAATGAGCAATTAACATAAGCTTATAATCATCTTCCAAGGATAAGCACCATAGATTAAAATGAAAACAGTTCTGTTAAGAATACCTTGTTTTTATAACGTATACTTATTTAAATTACTGAAGAAATACGTAAACGATTAAAAATTATTGCGACGTTATTTTCATAACTTTGTTTTATTAAAATGTGTATATGTTTTTAATTTTCTACTTTATTAAAATATTTTCTCGTAATAAAAGTCACAATACATATGTGTTTATATATATATATATATATATAAAATCAGTCTCTTTCTATCCACTACTGGATGAAGGTCAGTTCTAAAAAAAATTTCTAGTTCGTCCAATTCAATACTTTTCTCTTCCAGTTCATTACGATGATTTTTTTTATATCTCTCCCCTACCTATCCATGGGTCTCTTCCTGAGCCTTTTTATATATAAGTTTTTAATCAATAATATCTCTCTCTCTCTCTCTCTCTCTCTCTATATATATATATATATGCATATTTAATCATTCCTATATACATATTTTCAAATATCTTCACAGTAAAAACCAATATTTTTATATTCTAAAAAAATATTAATATTATATACATTGGTTGAATTAAAATTTCGAATAACATCACAGTATATACTAATATATATTTTATTTTGTTCATTGATTTCAGATAATTCTCCGAACATCTTTATTATTTCTTCGATGTCGATGTTGGTTGTTTTTTTTTTTTTGTTAAGAAATGTATCAAAGTAATTTTTGATAAACTCTAAAGATCGAAATACTTTAATTTATAGATTATAATAACGATAAGATTCAAAAATCTACGTTACTATACTTAATTTTTTAATCTACACTGCGTAAATAGAAATTTCATAAATTTGCCTCACTTAATCAAAAATAAAATACAGGGATTACCCAAATGAGACTGAAGATTGTAAACTAGGACTGAAAGTTACATCATTTAATCTCACTTGAACCACTCTATATTAGAATAAATTACTCATCAAAATCGTATACAATTTTATAATTGGAAATATTTTTTTTAAATCGAATATTCATTTTTTTTAAAAAAAATTAATAATACAAGCTAAGCTAATAAATTATTAGCTAATATTTTAATAATCAAATTAATATTTTAATTAAAAAACTAAATATTTTAGAAAATAAATTATATTTACTCCTTTGAACAAAATTTAATTAATTTATTTCAAATAAAGCTAGTAAGCATTATAGTTTTCAAATAAAGAGAATTTAATAAATAATTCTCTATACATGCAATTATGTGAATTAAATACAATAAAGCATATTGCATGGAATACAATCAATGATTAATTACTTAAATGAAACATGAATTGAATAAATTGAGAGTTGAATATTTTTTAATTTTTTAATAAAATATTCATTACTTAAAATAATGAATACATATATTAATTTTATATAATCAAAATATGTATAAATTATTATAATAATTTATATAGTATGAAAATATTAATTTTTTTAATCCGAATATTATTTCCTAGCAAATTTAGAATAAACACACAAACAATAAATATATATATATATATATATATATATATATATATATATATATATAAACTGAATATGAATTAATGAAATATTCTTGAAGTATTTATGCTTTTCAAGATAAGTGTCATTTTAAAAACTAATTAAATACATTAGCATTTTAATCACTAACTGTTTATATTTAGAAAATATGTACACGAAATAAAAAATACATTATTTTAAAAAATATACAGAAACATTTTGTTCATAAATATTTTTGTAATATTACACAAGTTCGTATAAAAAAAAGGCTGAAAAGAAAACATTATGTATTTTAAAACGTGTAGTATAGCATATTATAATACGTATAAATGATGTGTGTTTAAGGAACGACACGGAGTTAATTTCGAAATGCTATAATATCATTCAAACATCATCGCGCCCGATTCTTGATAGGAGGGTGATTCATGACCTCGGCTTAAAACGTCAGCAAGAGAAGTCTAAGGTTCAAGGGTCTGTGTCGTAATTGAGGGAAAATATGAAAAGAGATGAAGTTTAGTCGTAATTAAGATTTGAGTGGGAACGACACAAATTATTTCCATTATTAATTGCAAAGCCCATTAAAAAGTACGTACCAAATATGATTTATTTATGAAAGTTGTAAAGTTTTTAATGGATTTCTTAAATTTATTGTTTTTAGCCATTAGTCGATTTATAACGATATTTTTAGAAATTAATTAAAGTTGAAAAGAGAAAATTGATCGATAATTTGAATCAAATTTGTATATAATTACATTTTCAGATTCGTATCACGTTTAACCTGTTAATCTTTCATTCTCAATACACGATTACTTTTAATCTTTATTATATTTAAATATAAATATTATTATGCATATATATCATAATTAATATAAATAAATGATCGAATAATCGTGACATTTAATTATAATTTTAAAATGAAAATCAGTCTAAATTTTAATATGATTTACATATTTATCAATTTATCAAAATATTAAATTAGAAAAAGTTTATATATATATATATATATATATATATATA